>SNQJ01S0033267.1:226887-268276 GCA_010110895.2 Picea sitchensis
CAATGGCGGCTAGGGTTTGGGCCCTAGCCGCTTTGGCGCTTCTTCTCGTTCCATCCTTGCAAATTATCTGTATATACATTAATATAGAACCTGAAAGAAAAATGAAGAAAGACTGACGAAAAATTGTGTCCAAGGATATTTTAGTGTGATAATGTTCATGCTTTAGCCAAATTTTTCTTTCGACCACGACGAGATAAACGACCCTTAGTGATTCTTGAACTTCCGATGGATCATCCAAATTTGTCTTGCTGAGTCCCTTCAAAGTCCCCTCTTTGGAGTCTTGTATGGATCTCACTCTTAATCACTCCGAATGGGGCAACTCCAATTAACAGTCCAAATCCAATCCTATATGTGGCATCAAATCGATGGTCATCAGAGTTCCTTCGTCGGACTTCCTCACGATTCCTGGCTCTAGATAGCTCCGATGGGTGCACCTCTGAAGGGTGGTCCAGATTTGGTAAAGGAAAGTTAGATCAATGACCTAGGATCCATCACATTTTATTTCTTGTGCAAAGTAATGACTAATGAATGCACGTCCCTGGTGACATATGCATGAAGTCATTTCTAGTAGGGCACCTGTCAGAACAATTATAAGTTTCCACATGGACATGAGAAACTTACCAAATACATAGGTAAATGTCTTGAATCTGGGTGATACATGTCACACCCCCCTGCCACCTCAATGCCAATGTGGACCAGTGAGAAGGCATCATGCGTCTAGAGTGATGTCAGCATAATGATTGTTTGCCTTGGCCATTTCAGGATTTTGGTTGTGCCCTGATCGACATATATCCTTACGTCATCGAAAATCAATGGTAGAGATCAAGGGGATATCGTCGTTGGAAAAATGAAAAGAGATGATAGCTTGACATGCCAATGCAATACTATCAGGGTGAATCATCAGTTGCCTAGTGGACATGGGGAACCCACCGTAGATAGGGGTCAACATCTTGAAAATGGGTGACACGTGTCCTATCCTCCGTGATACATCAATATTAATGTAGACCCGTATAAGGCCACCACATAACTAGGGTAACGTTACCATGACCATCAAATGCATTAGTTAATTTTGGTTTATGGTCTAGCTAGATCAATGGCTCTTATCATTTTGACGAAATATGAATGGTGGAGATTATTGTGGACATCGTCATCAGCGAAATTTGATGAACATTCCTTGACATAGATTATCCCCAATCTTCCCAACAATAATGTTGTTAAAGAAAGGGAAGGTTCATTTGATTAACAACCTAGATCAGATAGTGTTCTAGATTAATGATTCAATTTTAATTTTAAATATCAAGGCATTTTAGGCTCATCATTCACGTATCAATGGCCCAGATTTGATCAGGTCCATGATGGAGGGTTTATATTCATTTCAAGATGGATGGCCTATATTTAATCACAATTATATGTAAATTGTTGATGCTTCGATCATCGATATGTCAAGCATCGGGGCTGTCTTCCAATGACATGAAGTCTTATTTATATATATATTGATCATTGAGATCGATTCGATGGCTTTTGAGTCGTGAGATCTCTGCAGTTAGGATTTTGACCTTCCATCCAAAGAGGAAATTGATTACAAATATTTCCAAGGAGAATAGCATGATGAATTTCTCGACCTGCAGGTTCCTAGTTTCCCCACAATTTCAACATAGCAGAATTCATGCAGGTAAAAGTAATAAATTTTGACTAGAGAGGAAATCTTTCAAGAATCAAGAAGTGGTAAACCATTTTAAGAAGATGGAAATGGTTTCAAGAAGTGGTTTTAGGGAATGAGTGAGAGAAATAAAATACAATGAGATCACCCATTGTTAAGGTCATCACTTTGGGGAGTTAAAGAGTTTCTTGTAACTAGAGTTGTTCGACCACATAAACCTTGAGCATAGTTGGTTGATTAATGCAACATGCAACAAATATTTATCCCTTTCATTTAAGTTTTAGTCTATATTTCCTTCCTTACAGTGTTTGTGTTCTTGTAAAGCATGTCCTCCCACTTTTTTTTTCTTGTATCAAATCTGATTTATAAAATCTCAAGCAACAAGCCATTCACCATGTTCAGTGTTACTGTATGATGTATGGTAATGAAACATAAGTGATTTCCTCTAAATGTATGACCATTTATTGTCATTTCTTTGTGCATTTAAATGATATACATAGGGTACCTCCACGTATTTTGATGTGTGAATATGTTAACTGTTTTAAGCATGTTTTTATTGATCCGTGTGCATCTATTAGAGCTATTGAATTCTTGATTTCTTAGCACATTGTTATTTTCCATAAGCTAAAGGATTCATTCTCAGTAGTTCCTTGTATGTTTAACTTTTTTTTCTTCTAATTCACCACTTCATCTCTCTTTTAAACCTAGATTGTCTGAAAGACTCATGGACATATGCTTATGAGAGTTGAGAGTATTTATCATTTGAGTTGAGTTGGTTTGAGTTCCTTTAGTTTCAAGAAGAGAAAGGGGAAAAATTCCCAAAATATTGCACACTTATGTTACTGCAAATTTGGATTTAATATTCATCTCGAGTCTTAGCCCTTGGGGTTCCTTGGCATCATTCCGATAATATCCTAGAACATATCAAGGGATAACATCCGAAATGGCACCGTTTTTGGGGACATAAATTGAAGAAATATTCCTTGGGGATACAACATTGTAAGCTCTAAGACTTGACGATGAACAGGCCTCAGGGACTTGGCTATTAATATTTCACGTGGAAAATCCACAGAAAGACAACTTGGTCTCTGCTTAAAGACACACCAAAATCCACCCTGATCTTGATCAAGTTCTGATACATTCATATCCAAAAAAACTTGTGACCGAGAGGAATATCAGAGAGTGTCAGACCTCCTTTTTCTCAGGTAACCCTTATCTTGAAATATCTCCTTCTAATGTTCATCAAAAAGTTTAATCTGTAGATCTGATTGATATACCTAAAGATTCATTTTGTGCTACAAAATCTCCTCCATAACCGTTAATAGACCTCCAAATTATCCTCTAGAATTTAGACAAGAAGTCAGTTCTTCCCATTGAGCCTTCTTGAAAATTCATGTCCCTCCTCTGTCCTTTAAGGCCCATAAAGTCATTTTACAAATTCTCATGGCTAGCTTAGGTAGAGGAAGACCAAGGGGAAATAAACCTCTCCCCCCACCCCCTAGAAATCCTTGGGTCACTTCCAGGTTTTCCCCATTGAATATGCCCCAAATTACCCATGACCTCCCTGAGAATTACATAAATTATCTACCCAAATTTGACGGGGATAAAACTTGCTCAGTTTAAGAGAATATGAGTTCTTTTCAAAACTTTACAAATGACCAGTTTATAGAGAATAACAACATTTTCATGAGATTGTTTGTCCAAAATATGGGGGGAGATGTTAAAAAATGGTTCAGAGAGTTACCCATTGCTTTAATTGATAGTTGTTCAACTCTAAAAGTTTCCTTTATGAGATAGTGGGGGGAGAAAAGGGATAGCCTATACCTGAATGAATTTGGATCACTCAAGAAAAGAGTCAATGAAAATATTGATGATTTTAATAGGAGGTTTAATAATCTCTATAACAAGATCCCTGGACATATAAATCCATCACAACCAACAACGAAAGTGACATATGTTGGGGAATTTGGTTTTTATTTTTCCATGAATTTGAGAGAGAGAAGGTCCCTGAACCTGCTAATAATGCAAGAGAATGCAAAATACATACAAGGAAACATGATTGCATCAGACAAGGTGAAGAAAAACAAATATCAGAAAGAAAATAAAATGGTTAGGGAAGACTGTAGTACTTTTGACCGAAGTAGAGAACCCCAAGAAGCAAAGATGGATGATATGTATAGATTGATCGGGAATATGACAAACATAATGTCTATATTTGAGACAGATCATAGAAATACAAATATATCCCCCCAAGAAGGATGCATAAGGAATCCTAACCCTAATCAATTCAAAATACCTCCTAATCCATAGCTCATGATAATGGAGAGAAGAAACAAAGAACAACCCCTTCAACCCCCTGTAAAAACCAACAATAATAACAATTTTATTGAAGAGGTAGTGGACGAGAGCTATGATGAATACACAGAAGAAATCCACATACTTCAAGATGATAATGATGCCATACATATAACTAAAGATGACTATAAAGGATCACTAAATCCTAAGAAATTGGTGCTTGATTCTCAACATAGCAAAGGAGCCTTATCCTCAAGTTAGTACAATTTTTTTTTTGATGCACTACAGGATGAGATGCATAAGAAGTATGATATCAAGCCTCAATAGAAAACAACTGTTGCGGACAATCAACCTCAAGCCAAGAAAGTTGGTCGAAAGTTGTCCAAAGATAAAGCTAAATAGGTTCTAGACATCCCTAAGGTAGATGAAGTTTTGGAACCTATAAAAAGGAAAAATAAACTAAAGAACTTGAGGAATTGGTTCCATCTTTCAATTTTGAATGTGAATTGTCTAATATCAAGATTCATGTGCCTTTGGTTGAGCTATCTAGAAACCCTTCATATCATAAATAGATTGAGAAAGTGATGCAGGGGAAGGGATCAACAAATCCTCCTGATACTTTGATGTACAAGATGAGTCTCCTATAATAGTTTTTGGTCCTCATATTGATGACAAAGAAGAATTTGTGGCACCCTTCTATGTGAATTTGAATATTCTTGATAAAATGTTGCACAATTGTATGCTTAATTCTGGAGCATCACACAATCTTATGTCCAAAGTAGTCATGGAAAGTTGGGGTTGGAAATAGCCAGGCCATATCATGACCTTTATTTGTTTGATTCTAGGAAAGTGAAGTGTTATGGGATGATTAAAGACATGGTTGTCACCCTAGTCCAACTTCTTGTTAAAAGAATTATGATGGACATGTTGGTGGCTGATGTACTGGACAATTATGGCATACTGATGTCAAGAACATGGGAACAAAAAATTGAGAGGCACTATGCAGATGGATATAAATTATGCCACTATACTAGTTTTTGGAGGAGATCTCAGAAGGTTGTACCAAGAGACAAAGTTTTCTTATGTGGTCAGTGATCATAACAACCTTGTGAATCATCCCATATATGTTGTTGATGAATATTTGGGCTATTGTATCCTATCTGTAAATGAAGAGTACAATGAAACCCCAATGCTTGCAGATCCTCTTGTAAACCCTGTGGAGGAAAAGGATGGCATATGGATTTTTTTTTTTATGGTGCATACTTAAAAGAAGGGGTTGGGGCCGGCATAGTGCTCATCTCCCCCACCAAAAAATAAATTTATTTGTCCTACAATATTGAGTTCGAGGAAACAAATAACATGGTTGAATATGAAGCCTTGATTTTAGGTTTGGAGGCAACAAGAAAGATGCAAATTACCAAGATAGTGGTATTTGGAGATTCATATCTATTTGTGCAACAAGTAAAAGGATCCTATCAAACAAGGAATCCAATAATGAGGGCATACATAAATTAGGTATGGGATATGATTGATAATTTTTATGTAGCTTTCAATATTTTTGTTGTTTTGAGAGAGTTTAATCAACCAACTGATTCCTTAGCAGTAGTTGTCAGTACATTTAAAGTACCAACCACCCCTCAAATTAAATATGAGATTGATATGAGATACACACCTTCCATTCCTGATAATATCAAATACTGTTTTTTTTTTGAAGATGATCAATAGATCAAAAAATTCATGGAAGTGATAGATGAGTTTGAAAATACTCATATTGATTCAGATGATGATGAAGACACCAAACATGAGATTGGGGAGGAGGTTTAAGAGATACCTAAATTTAACAATTACATGGCTGGGCATAAATTCTTGCACCTCAAGAATAACTTCATTCCCAAAGGACTGGTGCCTTTAGAACAATTGTTTGATAGAAATGGTGTACATGTCAAACTAGTTGTCCTCCCTAAAGATCATAACATTAAGGAATATAATATTAATACTGAAAAGATCCTAAATATATTAAGCTGTCCAAAAATATTCTTGTTGATCGCAGGGCAGAGTATTCACATTTGTTCAAAAAGTACATGGATGTATTTTCATGGAGATACGAGGACCTAAAGACTTATGATACCAGTGACGTCCAAAATCGAATACCTCTCAAACTTGGTACTAAGAATTTCAAGCAAAAGCTCACGCAATTTAATCCTCTTCTTTTTCATACCATTGATAAAGAGGTGATGAAATTATTAGATTCCCATATTATTATTCCCTTAAGATACTCAGAATGGGTTGTTAATTTAGTTCCAGTGAGAAAGAAGAATGGAAAAAAAAGGCTATGTGTTGACTTCAGGAACCTGAATAAATTCTCATTAAAATATAACTACCCCCTGCCCAAGATGGATCATATACTACAAAAAGTAGTGGGGGAAAATAGGATATCCATGATGGATGGTTTTTCATGATATAACGAAGTGGCCATGCACCTAGATGACAGAGATAAGACAACCTTCAAAACACCATGGGGAACTTTCATGTATGACAAAATGTCTTTTGGTCTGATAAATGTAGGAGAAACTTTTCAGAGAGCTATGGACATTGCTTTTGTGGGTGAGAGAGACAAGTTCATTATCATATACCTTGATGACATGACTATTTTTTCCAAAACATATGAATATCACATCAAGAATTTAAGGTAAACCTTTGTGAAGTGTAGGAATTTTGGGCTGTCCTTGAACCCCCAAAAATATTATTTTTCTATGGAAGAAGGAAAGATTCTTGGCCATATAGTATCCAAAGAAGGGGTGAATATAGATCCAAAAAGGGTGGAGGAAATCAAACAATTGCTCAACCTAGGAACAAGAAAGAAGTACAATCTTTCCTAGGTAAAATAGGTTTTCTAAGAAGCTTTGTCCCCAATTTCATTGAAATGGTGAAGCATGTTACCAACATGTTGAAAAAGGACCATGAAGTCAAGTGGAAAATTCAAGCCAATTTTTTTTTTCAGTAGATAGAGGAATCCTTGGGAGAGTCTCCAGTTATGATCAACCCAAATTATGACAAGGATTTACTCATTTTCTCCTTTTCGTCAACACATATGATAGCTTCTGTGTTTCTCCATAAAAATGAAAAAGACCAAGAGAAACCCATAACCTTTTTATCAAGGCCCTAAGATATATTGAGGTGAAGTATAGTACCATGGAAGATCAATATTATGCATTAGTCAAAGCATTAAAGGCTTTAAGAGATTATATATTGCACTCTGAGATATTGGTTTATGTACCTACCGGTACTATAAAGGACATTCTCACACAAATTGACAATGAGGGAAGAATATGTAAATAGATTGCTAAGACTCATGAGTATGACGTGGAGATCAAGACCACAAACCTGGTAAAAGGACAAGGAATAGCCAAATTGTTGGTTGAATCTAGATGCAAATCTTTATACTTGAATGCACTATCCACAAACGTTGTAGTAATATATTCTGAAGAGGATGAAACACAAGAACCATCCTTAGAGGTAAGTGCCAAATTTTCTCAGTCTAATTAGTATAAAGAAACCATATTTTACTTGCAAAATTGTAGTTGCTCACCAGCATGGGATAAAGACAAGGATATGTCTACTAAGCTTAAATTTGTAAAATATTGCATTTTGGGGGAAAATCTGTTTTGGAAGGACCCAGGGGAATCCTACTAAATTGTCTCACTGAAGAAGAAACCGAGGGCATGATCATTGAGTTTCATAAAGGTGTGTGGGGGGGTCACCATGCTTGGAGATCCACTGCATACAATATCCTTAGAGTTGGGTATTACCGGCCCTCTTTATTTTTTGACGTAAATTGTTTGGCACGAGCATGTGTAGAATGTCAAATATTTGAAGGGAAGTAGAAGTTGTTTCCCCTCCCACTAAAACCAATCAAAGTTGAGACACCTTTTTTAGTAGTGGGGATTAGACTTCATTGGCGAGATCAATCCAAATTCAAGCGGACAACAAAAATGGATTTTGATAGCCATAGACTATTTCAAAATATGGGTAGAAGCCATACCTACAAGGGAAACCATCGATACAATCATCATAAAGTTCCTAGAAGAAAATATCTTGGCCAGATTTGGATGCCTAAGAAAGATCATTGTTGATAATGCTTAAGCTTTCAACTATACCAAATTGGTGAAGTTTTGTTAGAACTATAACATAGAGCTGATACACTCTACTGCTTACTATCCACATGGAAATGGTTTGGTTGAATCCTCCAATAAGAACCTTATCAATATGATCAAGAAAATGTTATCTCAAAACAATAAGGCATTGGATTCCTACTTGAAATATGTTTCTGGGAAGACATAGTTAACATTAATAGGGCCATTTGAACTTCCCATTTTTAGCTAGTGTATGGGATGGAAGTCATTTTCCCCATTCATCTCAGCCTCCCCATGATGAAATTACAACAAGATGGGGAGATAGAATCATATGACATGCAGAGAAGAATTAACCAGTTGATTGAAGTCCAACAGGTAATAGAACAAGTTCATATAAAGTCCCAAGCTCATCAAGCAAGAATAAAATAAATTTTTGATAAAAGGACCAAAGAAAATAATTTCATGGGAGGGGATTGGTTCCTGAAATGGGATTCCCAAAGAGAAGCTAAAGGGAAACATGAAAAAATTGATAATATTTGTCTTGGACCCTTCCAAGTGGTTGCATTCCAAGATAAAAACACATGATTTAACTCAGCTGAATGGAGAATTATTTGGGGCTCCTATAAATGGGAGGTTCCTCTAGCACTTTTTGCAATATTGATCACTACACGATTTTCTTACCTTGTACATAAATAATTCCTTTTCATTTATGTTCATGAATTTTTTAATTTTACTTCATTCACCATTCATTACTTCAGTAAGTAGGTAGGCTCCTAACAATATAAGTTGTTGAGAAATTTTTTATGTCACATATTAGATCAATTTTAAGGTCTGAAGGAGATGTATCATTTTGAGGCAGACTCCATAACCCAACAAAAGAAGGCACTCAGTCTACAGTTCTCAATAGACCACAAGGATATGTTGTCCCAACTGGAGTCAAATGTTAGTACTATATATTTTTATTTCAATTAAATGAAGGATGATTGAAGTTATAAGGTCAAGATCAAACGAGTTAGTAGCATGAAATCGAGTTTTAGGGGCCTTTCGCAACTCAAAGTCAAATTTTCGTAAGGAAAAATTAATCCCTCAGGTATTTCCGCAATCTAAAAGGGGTTTGTTGTAGTCCAAAAGGGGCTTATCATTTCTCAAAAGAGATTAAGTGCCAATATACTAAGGGATTACTATGAGACTGCCGCATAAGAGTCAAACGTCAATAACTTTTTGGACCCCGACAGATTAGATAGATGCAGGAAAAGAAGATCAATGGTTGGCATGCAATTTCAGATTCCCCAATCTGAATTCTTGTTTGAAGCCCAAGCCATGATCACTTCGATGGGACACCTCCAATCAACAAACCCGATTTAAGTAGATGCACCCCCCTTATGAGCGTTACATATCTGATCGTCAATCTCAAAGCCTCTTGGCCATGGGTCGTGTCACTCTGACAACAAAGCACTGTCGTATCCAACCAGAGGTCACCACGTGGATGTGGGAAAATCACCACATACATAAGTAAAAATATCAAATCCAAGTGACACATGTCCTTCTCCCCTAACACGTTAGTGCCACTATGGGCCAATAGAAAGTCACCACGTGTCCAGGCTAGCATCAACATGATTATTTTTTCCTTGGTCAATAATTTTCTTCCGACCATGCCAGATCAACGACTCTTGGTTTTCCTCATATCTCCGATGGAAGGTTGAGATTTACTTCGTAGTTCCCTTTTTGGAGTCTCGCTCAAAACTAATCCTGTAACACTCCAAAGAGGCACCTGCGATGGACGGTCTATATCTTCTCTTGAACCTTTTTCAAGTAGGATCGATCAATGGTCCAGATCTTCTCTCTAACCTTTTTCAAGTAGGATCGATCAATGGTCCAGATCTGCTCCTAGCTATCAAATATTCCCGACCAGGTGTCATGTCAGCCCACTATCAAAGCATTATCAGAGCCAATCAATGACTGCCACATGTATAAGTGGAACCCATCAGATGTACAGGTAAATTTCTTGAATTCGGGTGACATGTGTCCCGCCTATCTGTCACATCAGCACCAATGTGGACCAGTGAGAGGGCACCATGTATCCAGGGAGATGTCAACATGATAATGTTCATGACTTAGCCAATTTTTTCTTTCGAACATGATGAGATCAATGATCATCAGTGATTCTCGAACTTCCTATGGACGGTCCAAATTTGTCTTGTCGAGTCCCTTCAGAGTCCCCTCTTCGGATTCTTGTCTGAAACTTACTCTTAATCACTCCGAATGGGATAGCTCTGATTAACGATCCATATATAATCCTATCTGTGGAACCATATCAATGGTCGTCGGAGTTCCTCATGAGTCCTGTCTTTGGATAGCTTCGATGGGAACACCTTCAAAGGATGGTCCATATTTGGTAAAGGAAATTTAGATCAATGGACCGGGATCCATCCTGTTTTCTTTCCTACATAAATTAACGATGAATGGATGCATGTCCTTGGTGACGTATGCATGAAATAACTTCCAAAAGGGCACCTGTCATACCAATCAGACGTTGCCATATGGACACGATAAACTCACCGCATACATAAGTAAATGTCTTTAATCTAGGTGACACATGTCATGCCTTCCTGCCACCTCAATGCTAATGTAGACCAGTGGGAAGGAACCACATGTATAGGCTAAATTTAGCATAATGATTATTCTCCTTGGTCGTTTTAGGCTTTTGGTCAAGCCCTAATTGACAGATCCCCTTGCGTCGGTGAAATATCAATGACAAAAATCAGGGGGAGATCGTCGTCGGAGAAATGCAAATAGATGGAAAATCAACATGCCAGTGTAGTGTTGTCAGGGTGAACGATTAGTTCCCACATGGGCATGGGGAACCCACCGTAGATATAGGCCAACATATTGAAAATGGGAGAAACATGTCCTATCTTTCATGGCACATCAATATCAGCATAGATAAGTATTGGCCGCCACATACCCGGGGTATCGTCAGCATGATTGTCAAATTTATTAGACTATTTTGGTTTATGGTCTAGCCATATCAAGGGCTCTTATTGATTCAGAGAAATATGAATGGTGGATATTGTTGTGGACATCATCTTTGGTGAAACACGATGAACATTCCCTAACGTAGGTTTTCCCCATTTTCCTCGACGACGACTTCATTAAAGAAAGGACAGGTTCAACCGATTAATATCCTAGATCATATTGTATTCCAGATCAATGGTTCATTTTCAAGTTTAAATATCAGGGCATTCTAGGCTCATTGGATCGCATATAAACAACACATATTTGATCAGGTCCATGATGGAGGGTTTATATTCATTGCAAGATGGATGGCCCAGATTTATTGACTGTTATATGTATATCATCAATGCTTTGATCACCGATACATCGGGCATCGGGGTTGTCTTCCAATGATGTGAAGTCTCATTTTTAAATATTAATGGTCGAGATTGATCACTGAGATCGATCCAACGGTTGTTGAGTCGCGTGATCTCTGCAATTAGGATTTTGAGCTTCCAGCTAAAGAGGAAAATGATTATAGAGATTTATAAGGAGTAGAGGATGACATATTTCTCCGCCTGTAGGTTCCCAACTTCCCAACAATATCAACATAGAATAATTCATGCAGGTACAAGTAATTAATTTTGACTAGAGGGGAAATTGTTCAAGAATCAAGAAGAAGTAAACCATTTCAAGAAGATGGATATGGTTTCAAGAAGCGGTTTTAGGGCATGATCGAGATGAATAAAATACAATGAGAGAATACATTGTTAAGGTCGACACTTTGGGGAGTTAAAGAGTTTCTTGTAACCAAATATGTTTTACCACATAAATATTGAGCACAATTAGTTGATAAATGCAACAAGAAATAGAGATTCATCCCCTATGTTTAAGTTTCAATCTATATTTCCTTCCTTGCAGTGTTTAAGTTCTTGTAAAGAATCTCCTCCCACTTTTTCTTTTCTTGTATTAGATTTGATTTATAAAATCTCAAACAACAAGCCGTTCAACATGTTCAGTTTTATTGTATGATGTCTGGTAATGACACATAAGAAATTTCCTCTTAGTGTATGACCATTTATTGTCATTTTCTTTATGCATTTAAATGATATGCATAGGGTACCTCCATGTATTTGGATGTGTGAATATTTTAACTATTTTAAGCATGTTTTTATTGATATGTGTGCATCTGTTAGAGATGTCGAATTCTTATTTGCTCAACACATTGTTCTTTTCCATAATCTACAAGATCCATTCCCAACGCCCTGTATGTTTATCTTTTTTTTCTTCTAATTCATAACTTCATCTCTCCTTTAAACCTTTATTGTCTGAAACACTGGTGGACATATGCCTCTGAGAATTGAGGGCATTTGTCAGCTGATATGATTTGCTTTGAGGTCCTTTAGTTTCAATAAGAGAGAGGGGAAAACTTCCCAAAATATTGCATAGTTACCTTACTGTAAATTTGTCTTTAAGATTTATCCTGAGTCTTACCCCATGGGATGCCTCGGCATCATACCAATAACATCCTGGAACATCTTAAGGGACAACAAGGCACAAAGGGGGATTCTCTAATATGATTACTAAAAAAATTCTTTAAACCCTTGAAACAACTTGTAGATTTAACAAAACATAAATTTAAGACATACGAGGTATATATGATGGTGAATTCAAGTAGATCAATGCCTTTTCCTTTGTAACGGAGTCCAAACATATTAATGAAATAAAAAATTAATTGTGAAAGATATCAAAGAAAACAACATACATTAAATAGCATGCTTGTTGGTATAACAGATATGGAAATTGCATTTACAACCAAGAATAGATGCTCGAAAAGACACAAATACAACCATCAATCATTTAAATGAATTTAAGATATCATATAATATATAAGAATCAAATGGAGAATATATTTCTATTGAATAATCAACCCTGAATACGTATTTTTGTAATATAATATCATAAACAACAAAGAAGAATCTCAACAGGCCTCTCTTTCATCCCTTCAACAACCAACATTAACCCACTACAATAGTAAAATATCATTTCCAACATGTTGAGGGGATGGAAATACTTTAACTCAACAGTAGGAACAAAATCCACTTAAGAGGCCCAATTAGACTTGTAAGCGTTTGATAAGTGGAATGGTTCTCCATATATTTGATCTGGTTGATTTATCAATGGTATTTACAGGTAACTGACATGTGTATATTTATATGAAAATTTTCTCCTTCATATTAAGCGATTCTCTTTTTGTATTATTTTTTTTGTATCCTTGAATAGTCTAGGTAAAATAAAGATGATGGAATAAGCCAACTGATAAAGGGAAATTACTAAAGACTGAAGAATGTTGAGCTTAGGATAACCCTTATACCTCAACGTGTAGAAAACGATAATAAAAACTATTTCAAGCTTAGAAACAATACTTTTTACTTGTGAACATTAATCATTGACTGAGATAACAATTGTAGAAAGAAAAACTAATACGTAACAAAGATGAGTGTAAGAAAATTAGTTCTCTTAGCTCTACTATCAATCACATATTAACACATCGATTTATTTTCATCATCTAGAACAAAATAACTGTTTTAATATTGAAATATAACTTAACAATAGATACAACAACTCTTACTCAATACAACAACACTATCAAACTCGAAGATGGAAACAATCCCTCCTCGATCCAATCAAGTTGATGATTTAGATGAAAAAATTGTCTTTGGTTCTAAAGATAACTTCTTAATTAAAGTTGCACATAAATAATTCTTTTACAATTCTCAAAAAAGAGGGTCTTTCCCAAAACCATCGACCCTTTGCACAAGGTCGATTTCCCAATTTACAAAGGATCACTAAGCTAAAAATAACTACTAAGTTTGTGTTAAGTAAAACAAAATTAACACATGGAAGACTTTATCTCATCATTCTCTTGATACCATTCGATTTTTACTGTAGTGGATGATTTCTCTCATACTCTTCCCACTTGAAGAAAATCTCTTCGCATGTGTTTGTATAAGGAAATCTATGTTGATCCATCGGTGCAGCGAAGACTTCCTTTATCTCCATTGCTCATTCTCTATACCTAATGAGATTGACACTTAAGCGCTGGAGAAATGCGAGGGATTTGATTGGGTGCTCCACGAACTTCTTTACTTGACCTAGAGTCATACCTAAAATCTGTGATATCTCTGCCTCCCATGCTGAGTCTTGCTCTGCATGTCGTTTGACTATGTCATGCAAATCGACGAAATTTTCTGGTGGGACGAATTCTAGTAGGCCAATGCTTTCCATCTCCCGATTGATCTCTTCCTAGATTATTTCACGCTCTCCCCACCTTTCCTGTATATTTTGCTGAGGTTCATGGACCATGCTCACCCAATATTCAACTGCCTTCCTGATCCAGGAGATGCTTCTATTCATCAATACTCGGATGGCATGCTCTTCCGAGTCTCGACCTTTCTATACCGCATTGATATAGTCGATCTGCTCTAAGGAATGATGTGACTTTTCATACCACCTCTGCACATATTTACAAGTTTCCATCCCCATGAGAGTATCCTCTTGAAAATCGACAATGCATGTGGTGAAGAGGTTTCTTTCATTTGTGAATTGTGCATGTTTCTCTGAACTCACTCCTCAGGAATACTATTGCATGATTTGAATCTTGACAATACTTCACTAGATGGAACAAATGATCCAGCTCTTTCTTCGCGGCTGCTAATTCATTTTCATCCCTTCTTTCTATGTCCATCATTGCATCAGTTATAGCCATTCCCACCCTGATCAACTCAGTTATCTTAGCATTCTCTGTGTTGAGGAGTGTTTCTTTTGTGGTGATTAGGAGTGTGCTATCAAGCGTGAGCCTCCTTTTATTGGTGGTCCTTCTCATCACAAAGTTCCTCTTTATGTCATAAGAGGTCGCTTGTATATCAACAACCTTGTCCACTAGATCATGAATCTGTTGGTCTCCCCAAGTCAGAGTGTTACCTAGGCTTCCTGCCGTATATATGTGTTCTATGGCCAACTCTTGTAGTTCTTTAGCAGGGGAAACTTCTGTATGTCCCGGTGAATCATCCTCTTGATGGGGTTTGTCAGCTAGAAGAGTCTCGACTTTAGATGGTGAAAGAGGAGAAGGATCATAATTTACTGGAGGATTGGACATTGAGGTGTCTATTTCTGATCGTTGCATTTCTTCTTCATATTCAACAATGCCCAACTCCTCCTTGGAGCTGTCCATCTTATGTTGAATTCCCGATTGGTTGAGAAATTCAGTGTCCAACATAATTTCGTCATGGTCATTGCCTTCTTGGGGAATTAAGGTTAAATCTTCGGGAGTTACAGAATATATTTCTCCTAGTTCTCCCTCCTCCGTGATTGGTACTAGGGTTATAAGAGTAACCCCTAAGCTTTACTCATCGTCATATATGGTTATTAGGTCTATGAGGACGTCGGGCAGATTTGTCCCACTTGATATTCTTGTTTCCCCCAACTATGCTGTAGAAGTGATTGACGACCTTGTCTTTTGTGACATAATGCCTGGGTTTTCTGGATGAGCGGTCTCCTCCAGTGGGGTTGACTCTGAGCCATTTATCTCCTCTCTGAGATTGATTGTGTCGGCTAGGTTGACACTTATGGGTTCTATCAAAGGGTTCAGTTGGGGATCATTTTCTAACCTTTGGATGAATCTTTGGTATTCTTCTAGCAATATCATCCCTCTCCTCTGTGCCTCTATGGCTTCTACTACTATGTTGTCTTCCCTAACCTTGAGGGATTCTTGACATGTCTGTCCTATCGTTTCAACCTACTCATCCATTGTCATGGCTTTAAATCTTTTCATATTGGGGTTATATTTTCTTTGGAGCACCTCCTCCCAGTCCTGGGCACCTTCAGTAAATATTTTGTCTTCAAACTTATCATGGGCATATGTCCAGCAGGAAGACACCTCTGATGCATGCTAGGGTACTAGGCCCTTTGGGTCATTTTTGCAAAATCATCCCGTGGGAAATATATACTCTAACTGGATCAAGCCCTCTTGTTTTTCTTGTGCAATATCTTTCACCATGTAAAACCCTACATGAAAGCCATAGGTTATGAATGCTCTCTTTTTGTCTTTCACCAAAGTGGCATCATACCCCTGCAGAATGGTTTGATAATAGATTTCTCCCACAATGAGCCAGTTTGGAACATGAGTGGGGAGTAAATGTGGAGTGCCAGTGGCCCCAAACACTCTGATGTATGTGGTAGTTTCTTCCAGGTACCAGTGGTTTTCTTTCGAAATCATCTTCTTGGCTGTTGTCGTAAGACTTGGGAATTCTTTCTTAAAAAGGATAAAATAAACTCGAGCTATAAATTCATCACATATAAGAGAATAAGATCTCTTGTACCTGTTCTCCTACATAATGGTGAAGTAGACATGCACGAGTAGCTCCACAATATGCTAGCTGAGATTCATTCCTGCGAAGATGTTGTGCAGATGACGTCTAGTAAGTATGATGCCATGTGGAAATATGGTGTTTCTCCATCCTTTGGCGTATGGGCTTGCAGTATGTTGGTGCTCAGTTGTTTTGAAATAATCGCTCACTAGTTGAAAATGCTACCAGAGATTTGCATAGTGTATTCCAGGGGCATCCAAGCTTCCAAAAACTTGGTGCAATCCCTATCCCCATATAATCGATAGATTATAGCCATAAAATAAATATATGGCTCTCTAATATTGGCCATACTGTACCATCCATTGCTCCTGTTAGTAAACCTCTTATCCTCTTTCCACCATGAGGCCATCAACCTGCTGGTGTCATGGAACTCATAGAATTTTACCACAAACGCAATATTTAACCTTTCCTCTGGGTCTCTGATTTTGTAGTATTTTTGGACTTCTATTGGGAGAAAAATCCAAACACATCCGTCATTGTCATCATTCACCACACATTTTTTTGCATCAGTGTGGTCGATTATCCACCCCAAAGTTTCAATGCAAGGAAAGATTAGGGTTCGACAAGCTAGCATGTGTAGGAAGGATCGTTGAATGTTCAGAAATACTTTATCATCGAGCATTCAAACATCCAGGTCACTATGTGCCACAAATTTTGGGTAAATATTCTCAGTTGATTCTGTTAAACAAATCTCCCCACTGAGGGAGCACCACTTTTGATCCAGTATTCGCCGAATGCAGGAGGTTGGGAAAACTCCCTTTTAGTGGATGTTTAGATGACTAGCTCCACTTTAGTGGAAAAATTGATCTATCTAGCAATATCGGGAAATGATCCTCCACCGATATCCACTTCTTTAATTTTTGGTTCTCTCGACAAGCACCTGGTTATTGGCTTCCTTGGAGGCATTTTCTTGCACAAAGAAAAAATTGAGATATCGTCTTGCAGAAATGATAATGAAAAATAAACAATTGTGACTTACGAAATGATATAAACGGTCCATACCTCTCCTTCCCACAAGATTAACCTAGTTTAGAATTATGAAAATCGACTATGAGCTTCTGAAACGCTTTCTCGCTCCTTCGACTACTCCGACAATGAAAGACTTGGGCACTGAATGCTACGTTCAAAATTTGTCTTTATAATTTAAACATGGAGCATAATTATCTTGTCGCACTAGTTCTTCTATTTAGGTCATAAATGTGGTCTGCAAAATCCATCACCAATATCTGAATCATTATCGGGATTAAATGCGATTGTAGGCCGGCGGCGTAGGAGCGGGGTGCTACGTAGTTCATCGACGATTTCAAACTTCTATTATTTGGTCGGCACGCGGGTTAGTAACATGTGTTAATAAACACATTGATTGCCCCATTAAATAACAATATCTGATCTTATTTTTCACTAAAGATGTCCCATCCTGTCGTTAATTTCCTATCAATCTGACGGTTTAAACAAGTGGATCAACGTTGACGATTTTCTTAGACAACGTTCGTTAATACCTATTTTAGAGAAATATCTGATGCTGACCCAGACTAACGTATAGTGCTAACGTATGAATGTTGACCTGGAAGGGTGATCATGACACGTGATGCTTTATTTTAGTTCCTTCGTTAAAAGTTTCTTCGGAATCGAGGAATTTCTTTAGACGTGGCTCTAGGAATATTAGCCTATCCTGCCGATGTCGACGACATGTCGAGGATCAATGATCGATGAGTTTCTATATTTATTACTTCATGATTTTATCCCTTGGAGTTATCTGATGCGAATAACGTATTACTGATTGATGATCGACACTCGACGTTGTGTCAAAGTAAAGATTTCTCACAGTTTAAGGTTTCCTTCAGATATCACTGAACCCGAATGTATCGGTGATCGGTGATCGGAGGTTTGTTAAGTGTGTCAATGTTAGTGTTTTTCGTATCTTCCCAATGCCAATGATACATTGGTGATCGACAAACAATGCATTTTAGTGTCGTATGGTCGAATTTACTGCGCAGATCATGTCGATGTCGATAATGGGTGCATGGCTCAAAATTCTAGTTCTGTATACTTAGTTAAAATGCCAAGTGTTCTTTTAGAAGAGAATTTAATATACTCAACAGGTCCAAACCAACCCGGATGGGATCGATGATAAAACATAGGAACAAAAAACTTAATGATCCCTACACAAAAGACTCAATTTAGAAAGAAAGAAAAAAAAAAGTGGTACCCAAAAGAGAAAATTTTACACAAAGCTTTTAGGGTGTGTTGAGTGCTCAAAAAATGGCGATTGTCTGGGAGAAAACATAATCTATGCTCCTTCATTCGGGGTTAGCTTGTGCAAAATCTGGTTGAGAAACTAACTAGATATTCAACATAGTATTTCCTATCCATGCATACACAACTCCCTGGGTTCGTGAATCCAGATCCACCTATGGAGTTCAAACCTTTTCCCACCTTCGTTCCTCTTGACCATGATCCACACCCTTATTTGACAAGATCCGGGTAAGGAATACACTGGCTTGAGGCCATATTTAGTTATCATTATTCCCTCACTACGGTGTTGCTTTGCTACTAGTGAGCATCCATATCCCCAACGGAGTCATTCTGAAATCAAAGACCTTGCTCTGCTTCCATCGAGCGTCCATAGCCCTGACAGATTTATCTACAGACCCTCTCAAACTTTTCACTCCTTTTAATATAGCTCATTTTATTCTGATAGAAATTCCACGAGTGAGTCGGAGAGGAGGATGTTTGTTATCTGCAAGGAGAAACTGTTAAGGTGAAATCCTTCCTAGATATGTCTAGAGGTACATGTGATCCTTTCCAACTAGCCATATTTACCTTGGGCTTTACCAGACCACTAGGAAAATATTTCATCACTTACCAAGGTTGTATGTTTTGCAAATACAAGATATAGATCTTCTTTAAGAAATTTTTATTTTCCCAACATCTCTTATGTTGCACGTAAGCGTAAGTTAGGAGCAGAGTCTACTTCACCATATTTATTAAAGTCAACCACTTCTTTACAGAACACAACTTAATTACAAGAAAATATCGAGCGAAAGAAAAGACAAAAATAAAGAGGAGTTTGCAATCGACCTACCCTAACCCTACACATT
The DNA here is from genome assembly GCA_010110895.2 of Picea sitchensis. Lineage (NCBI taxonomy): Eukaryota > Viridiplantae > Streptophyta > Pinopsida > Pinales > Pinaceae > Picea > Picea sitchensis. The sequence goes on from SNQJ01S0033267.1 coordinate 246,500, forward strand.
TATCCTGATCAAAATATATGCTAAAGAAAACATGAAAAGACACTTTTTTTAAAGAGAAGTATTGTTTTAAGGCTTGGCCATTCACTGGGAGGGTGTGAGGTCCCCCCCTCAGATTTTTCAACCGGTATGTTCTTGCCCCAATTTTCTCGGATACCTGGAAAGGTCCGAGCCAAAGATTTTGAAATTTCGAGTGTTTTCCTTTAGACTCGTTTTCTTTATCCCATTTCAAAAGTAGGTCACCTACTTCAAATTTTTTTTCTCTGGCCTTATTCTTATCAAACCATATTTTAATTGTTTTCTGATGAGCGATGAACTTAGCTTTATCCTTTTCTCTTTCTTCATCTAGCATGAGAAAGGTATCAATCCTTTGTTGTAGAGTGGATGAGGGATGACCTCTTGATGCATGGGTGATCTGTAAATATGGAAGATACAATCCATTTTGCAAAAGGGCTTCTTTCCCATATAACAGAAAGTACAGAGAGTTTCCTATGGCTTCTTTAGGTGTTACTCTATCGGCCCATAGGATGTTATGGAGTGAATTATGCGAATTCCTCTGATTTTCAACAATTGTCTTTTTTAAGATTCTTACCAGGTTTTTTTTAGTTGACTCTGCTACCCCATTCCCTTGCAGATAATAGTTTGCAAAGTATGTTATTATGATCCCTTTTTCAAGATATAATTTAGTCAAGCATATGGAAGAAAAGTAGGCAACATTGTCAAAAATGAGGACAAAGGGTAGTCCAAACCTCGTTATCAGTTGTTGTCTATAAATTGGATTACTACCTTTTCATTAATGTGTGTGAGAGGGATAGCCTCTGTCCATCTTGTAAAATAGTATGTAGCATTCAATATATGTTTATGTTGCTTCTAATAATTAGGAGTAATTTCTCCTACGACATCTATTCCCCACTGCTCGAATGGTCTGGATATAGTCATCGACTGGAGTGGAATGGCTGCTCTCTTTTCCCTACCAATGCTCACTTGAAAAGTTTTACATTTCCTGGCATATGTGTGAGCATCCCTGAATAGAGTGGGCCAATAATAACCAACCCTCAATATTTTATGAGTCGTGGTTTCTCCTGCAAAATTCCCACCTACTAGGTCATCATGGAGTTCTCTCAACACCTTTTCTACATCGTCCTATTCAATACATATAAGAAGCACTCCATCATATTTTACTCGGAAAATAACATAATTTATGAGGTGATATTGAGCATGTTTTAGCCTGAGGGCTCTCCTTTCTATAGGGTTTAGATTTTCGGGACAATACTCATGATGCAGGAGATAAAAAAGGTTTCCATACCAGGATTCTCTCCCGGGAGGTACGTGTAGGGCTTCCTCTCACCATAATGATAACTTATTTTCCCAACCGGGGTCTTCTGTGTTAATCAGAGCTTGGTCCTCAAGAACTAGTTTACACAATCCTTGTCCTTTAACTATTTTGGCAGGTTTTATGTCTAGGTCAAATTCCTGAACGATTTCCATCCAATTCCCCCTCTCTCCCATCTTCTGTTGGGTGAATAAATATCTGACTACAGGGTGAGGGACTATGACTTTGGTGTGATTCTTCAGGATATAGGATATGAAATGCTTGACTTCTTTATATACAACGTAAGCTTGATTTTCTATAGCAGGGTAGTTTAGTTCAACTCCTTGTAGATTGGTGCTCATAAAGGATACCAATGCCTCATTGTTTTCATCATCCTTTTGGGTAAGTATTGCAGCCAAGGATTAGTCAAAAGCAAAGGTATAAAGGAAAAAATCCTTGCTAAATTCAAGGCTTTGCAACACTTGTGCTTGGGATATTGCAGTCTTGATGTTATTAAAATATCCTCTTCTTTCTTCATCCCATTTAAACTATGCATCCTTGCAAATCATTTTTTTTAAACATTTAACATTTTCAACGAAGTTAGGAGTAAAATTTCTCACAAAATTGATCTTCCCGAAAAAACATTGCATGGTGTTTTTATTGTGAGGTAAAGAAAGTTGAGCTATTTATTTTATCCACTCAGGGTCGATGCTTATTCCTCCTTGAGATATGATGTGACCTAATAATTTTCCTTCCTCTACACCAAAGAAGGTTTTCTTGGGTTTCAAAGATATTCCATATTTCCTACACCTTTAAAAAATCTAAGTTAAATGTTGAATGTGGTCTTCCTTGTTTTTTGAGTATACTCTTACGTCATCTAAATAGACTACCAAACAATTGTTAATTAATCCCCCAAAAGCTACGTCCATGGTCCTATGGAAGGTTTCTCCTGTGTTGATCAACCCGAAGGACATGTGTTTATAAGCGAAGGTTCCCCACTTGGTCCATAATGTAGTTTTTAATCAATCATCTTTTGAAACCAGGACTTGGTTATACCCTGAGAAATCGTCTAGGAGGGAAACAATTTCAGAGTCAGATATTGTTTGTAAGATTTGTTCCATGGGTGGGACTGGGTAGCTATTTTTTTTCCAATGCTCTGTTAAGGTTTCTGAAATCCACACACAGGAGGATCTCCCCATATTTTTTCCTGACAGGGGTGGTACTTCCTGAGCTTTTGTTGGAAGGTTTTTACTCCAAACTTTAACGGGATTGTGTGTTGGATAATGTGATTGTCATAAGTTTTTAATTCTTGGTAGGAACATGCAAAGATGTATTAATATTCTTTAAAAAGTTTGAGATAATATTTCCTGTCTTCTTTGGACATTCTTTTACCTAGATTTACATTCTTGGGTTTTTCAAGGGTTCCTGGGTTTATAGTCTTGTATATAGGACATGAGCTCTCTGTTTTTTCATTCTTTGACCCTCTAAATCTTTCCCTTAGGTCGAAAAGGTTCTCCATATTGACCAATGCTTTTGGTATCATGTGAAACCTTGGTTTATAATTAGAGTGATCTATTCCCTTCTTTTGTTCGTGGAGATTGGATTATGTGATTAGTTCTTGGAATACTTCATCATCAATGGCCAAATCCTTAAAATTATCTTAGTTATTCATGAAGTCTACAATCTGTTCATCTCCTTCAAAGAATTTCCAGTTAGAAATATTTTTAGGCACCAAAGGCTTGTAGAGAAGTTCCACTGTGAACCTAGAGGCTTCACAATATTCTAAAGGATATAATCTCAAGGCTACAGTGGATAAGGAATCAACAAGAGTATTCTTTGTTCTGGGAACAACAATAATGTTGAAGGCCTCAAAATTTTCTATTAGTCCGTGTACCTCTTACTGGTAATTTTTCAATTGAGGTGAATTGCAATGGATAGTATTATTCACTTGCCTAACAATAATTTCAAAGTCTCCAAAAACTTTCAGTTCTTTAATGTTTAAGTCAATGGCTTACTTCAGTCTCTGAACTAGAGCTTCATATCGAGCAGTGTTATTGGTGCATTCAAATTCTAGTTTGCAGGATAGGAAGTTTCTCTTCCCATTTGGGTCAATGATAATACATCCCGCTCCCGACCCTTATTTTGATTTAGACCCATCAAAATAAAACGTCCAAACTTGTGAGAAAAATTTAGTAACTTCTTCATGCCTAGTTATTTTCTCATCTTCATCTTCCTTGTCTGTTGCTCCCAACAAAGGATCCTAATGGAAGATCCTCTCTTATGTGGCTTCCAGTAGATTTATTTGAAAGGCCATTTTAGAGTTTTGAGTGAGAGGTACATCAGATGAGAGAGGGGCGAAAATTCCAAAATAGGCGTCGTAGGAGTAGTTTCCTAACACTGGGAAATATGTCAACGAGGGTTCGTTGAGAGCTTCTAAATTGGTAATAGTGTGTTTGAGATATCTTTCCCTATCGATCCTAATCATGTTTGTATGTCCCTTTAATGGAAAATAGAGGTGAGCCCAGTCTGTACTAAAGTATCCATTTAATTTCTCTGACCAATCTCGACTAAGTAACAGTCCATAGGCCTTTGGGATGTCTACTACGATTATGTCAATTACTTGAACAAATTTCGGGTGTGTATCCATTCTGATCATGACATATTTAAGTTCCCCAATAACCTTTACCCAAGTCCTGTATATTTGTATAATGTGTTTATCACTTTTGAGTGGGGTTCCGTTCAATTTATTGTAGATTGGCAATGGCATGACGTTGAAGGATGCCCCTGAATCAACTAGGAAATTATGTAGGTTTCTGTTAAATACTTCAAATGTTAAAAGGAAAGGAGGGAAAAATGATTTCCTCTTTTGTCTAAAGAAAAAGAATTAACACTTGGTTTATTATTTAAATCTGTGGGGGATGGGACCTCACCTAGGTCAGTGCTCATCATAGGGGATTCTATTGCCTTTAAGGCCTGCAACATAAAATTCTTTTGTTGGGGAATCCTGGACATGTCCATGACCAAGACATTAGCCTTCATCTTCTTCAAGTCCTCTAGTACATTATAGTCTAGTTTAGGAGCTTCTTGTGTGTGTATGTTAGTGGGATTATTTTGAGAAGAAAATAGGGGTTTTGGATGATCAGTCGCTTGATTCCCTATAGATAAGTGAGTAGTGGTGAGATTAGTTTGGACCAATGTACTTCTAACTTTCGTCTGCAAATATAGGAATTCAACAAGAGGTTCCTGTACTTCAACAACGTCATTGAAAGGCATCAGGTGGTTGGAATCCCATAACAACATGGATGTCTCTTCCGTTGGCTCATGAATTTCCTGAGCAATAAAGTTTATTTCTGAGCCACTGGGTTGTTCAGTTAGGGAGCATTCATCTAGGAATCAATTAGCCATTAAATTCATAGAATGCACCCATTGAGGGCAGTCCCTTTTTAAATGATTCTCTTGGTGGTACGTGCAGAAAGAGTTAGATGCTATAGTTTCTAAGTTAATGTTTAGGTTAGCTGGGGGAGGTTCTATAGATTTGAAAGGTGGATTTATTTTAAAGAAGGGTTTGTAAGGTCTTTGATTTTGGTTTCCCTCCCCAACACTACTTTTCATATCTACGATCTCGTTGGAGAGTTTTTTTATCATCCACTGTAGGTTTTCTAGATCTCCTCCTTCTTTATCAAGACCTAGTTCTGTTTGTTTTACTGGGGGTCTTGTTAACACGAGTCCTCTCTTAGGTAGTGGTTGGGTTTCTTTCTTCGTTAGTGAGATCTGACCTTCTTTGCATCCTTTAATTTGGAATTCAATCGTCTTAGATTCCTCAAAATTTTCATCTAGGGTATGTTTTGCAACCCTTTTTACGAACATGGAGATGGAAGCAGGGAGAGCATTAATGTATACCTCAATATGAAACCCCTGAGTTGGTTTAGATTTGGGTTGAAATTTGTTTAGGATAGTGGTAAATCGTTGATTGAAATATTTAACCTTCTCTTTTGAAATCATGGTGGCGGCAAACATTTCAACCATTAAATCTATTGTGGTGGTTTCTTCTGCAAATTTGTCTAAGAAATATTTTTGAAACTTTGTCCAACTAGTTATGGATCCAACAAGCAAGTTAAAATACCAATTCGAGGCTGAATTCTCAAAGGTATAGGGAAACATCCTACACACTACATCCTCATGCTGTATGCTCATTAATATTATAGCTAATATGAACTTTTTTATATGGTCCTCAGGCAATCCGAAGGTTTTGGGGTCAAATTTGGGGAGTAATTTTTCTGGATGTCGGGGTAGGTTATGTACCCATCATGGGATTTCCAGAGTATCTATGGCCAACCATGGTTGATTATTTTGAGGTTGATTTCCCCTTTCTTCATTTTTGTCGTTATTATCCTCCATGTCTTCCGATTAAGAAGATGATTGATCTGAGTTAGGCCCTTCCTTGTCAGATTCAAAATCATCCGGTTGAGAGTAGTTACCACCTGGTGTTTCAGGGATCAGATTAAGGGGTTCTTTGATCTCAGTGAGGGAAAATTCTATCAGTTCTTATATAGTGTGAAAAAACACCTGGTCAGGGGTGTCAACAACTGGTCTGCTTACTTGTTTTCTATGAGGAAGTAAAGGAGCTAAAGGTAACACTCCAATTTCTCGGGTGTAATCTCTTGTGATTGTCCAGAATTGGTTCAACTCTTCGTGTGGGAGAGAGTAAGGTATTTCAGGGAATAGGTGTTCTACTTCCTCATGATGAGGTGAGTTACTCATTGCGTGAGTACTCTTTGTATGTGGGATGCCTTGAGAATGACTAGCCATGCATGTGGGTTGCTTTGAATCGATAGGCTATGCGAAATATAATATTATAAATATCATTAGCCATTCATTCGCCAAACCCTCCTTCTAGCACCAATTCTGTTGAGGGGCCGAAAATCCTTTAACTCAACAATAGGAACAAAACCCACTTAAGAGACCCAATTAGATTCGTAAGAATTTAATAAGTGGAATGGTTCTCCATATCTTTGATCTGAAAGATTTATCGATGGGATTTACAGGTAATTAACAGGTGTATCTTTCTATGAAATTTTTTTCCTTCAGGTCAAGCGATTCTCTTTTTGTATTTTTTTTTTTTTGTATCCTTGAATAATCTAGGTAAAATAAAGATGATGGCATAATCCAACTGGTAAAGGGAAATTACTAAATACTGAAGAATGTTGAGCTTAGGATAACCCTTATACCTCAACATGCAGAAAATGATAATCAGAACTATTTCAATCTTAAAAATAATACTTTTTACTTGTGAACATTAATCATTGAATGTGATAACAATTGTAGAAAGAAAAACTAATACATAACAAACATGAGTGTAAGAAAATTGTTTCTCTTAGCTCTACTATCAATCACATATTAACACATTGATTTATTTTCATCATCTAGAATAAAATAACTGTTATAATATTGAAAGATAACTTAACAATAGATACAAAAACTCTTACTCAATACAACAACACTACCAAAATCGAAGACGAAAACAATCCCTCCTCGATCCAATCAAGTTGATGCTTTAGATGAAAAAATTGTCTTTGGTTCTAAACAAAACTTGTTAATTAAAGTTGCACATAAATAATTCTTTTACAATTCTAAAAAAAGAGGGTCTTTCCCAAAACCATCGACCCTTTGCACAAGGTCGATATCCCCATTTATAAAGGATCACTAAGCTAAAAATAACTACCAAAGTTGTGTTAAGTAAAACAAAATTCACACGTGGCAGACTTTATCTCCTCGTTCTCTTGAGACATATGATTTTTATTGTAGTGGATGATTTATCTCATACTCCGCCCACTTGAAGAAAAGGTCTTGACATGTGTTTTCATAAAGAAATATATGATGATCCATCGGTGCGGAGAAGACTTCCTTTATCTCCACTACTCATTCTCTATACCTGATGAGATTGACACTTAAGCGTTGGAGATCTGCGAGGGATTTGATTGGGTGCTCCACGAACTTCTTTACTTGGCATGGAGTCATACTTGAAAGCTGTAAACTCCCTTCCTCCCATGTCGAGTCTTTCTCTGCATGTTGTTTGACTATGTCATGCAAATCGACAAAATTTTCTGGTGGGCCAAATTCTGGTAGGCCAATGTTTTCCATCTCCTTATTGATATTCTCTCACCTTTTTTCTCACTCTCCCCACCTTTCCGGTATCTTTCACTGAGGTTCCTGGACCATGCTCACCCAGTATTTAACTGCCTTCCTGATTCGAGAGATGTTGCTATCCATCCGAAATCAGATGTCATTCTCTTCTGAGTCTCGACCTTTCTGTACCGCACTGATATAGTCAATCCTCTCTAAGGCCTGATGTGCCTTTTCATACCACTTCTGCACATATTTACAAGTTTCCAGCCCCATGAGAGTATCCTCTTGAAAATTGACTATGCATGTGGTGAAGAGGTTTCTTTCATTTGTGAATTGTGGATATGTTTCTCTAAACTCACTCCTTAGGAATACTATTGCCTACGTCGAATCCTAATAATACTTCATTAGATGGCGCAGATGATCCAAATCCTTCTTCATGACTTCTAATTCTTTTTCATCCCTTCTTTCTGTATCTAGTGTTGCATTAGTTATAGCCATTCTCGCCCTGATCAACTCAATTGTCTTAGCATTATCCGTGTTGAGGAGTGTGCTATCAAGTGTGAGCCTCCTTTTCTTCTTGGTCCTTCTCATCACAAATTTCCTCTCTCTGTCATAAGATATCGCTTGTATATCGATGACCTCATCCACTGGCTCATGAATCTGTTGGTCTCCCCAGGTCAGAGTGTTACCGAGGATTCCTGCCATATATATGTGTTCTATGGCCAACTCTTATAGTTATTTAGCAGGGGAAAATTTTGTATGTCCTGGTGACTCGACCTCCTGCTGGGGTTTGTCAGTTGTAAGAGTCTTTTCTTTAGATGGGGAGAGGGGTAAAGGATTAACATTTACTAGAGGATCCACCATTGAGGTGTCAGTTTTTTATTGTTGTGTTTCTTCTTCCTGTTCAACAGAGCCCAAATCCTCCTTGGAGTTGTCCATCTTATGCTGAATTCCTGATTGGTCAATAAATTCAGTGTCCAACATACTTTCGGCCTGGTCATCTCCTTCTTGGGGAATTGAGGTCAAAGATTTGGGAGTTAGAGCAGATGTTTCTCTTGGTTCTCCCTCCTCCATGATTAGTACTGGGGTTTTGAGAGAAACCCATGATATTTCCTCATCGTCGTATATGGTGATTAGGTCTATGAGGATGTCTGGAACATCTATCCCACTTGATGTTCTTTTTTTCCCCCGACTGCATTGTAGCCACAAATGACGACCTTGTTTGTTGTGACATAATGCCTAGGTTTTATGGATGAGCGATATCCTTCAATGGGTTTGACTATGATCCATTTAGCTTCTCTCCCAGATTGGTTGTGTCAGCCCAGGTGACCCTTATGGGTTCTTTCAAAGGGTTCAGTTGGGGATCATTTTCTAACCTTTGGATGAATTTGGGATTCTTCTAGCAACAACATCCCTCTCCTATGTGCCTATGTGGATTCTACTACTCTATTTTCTAGCCTAACCCAGAGGGATTATTCAACCATCTGTTCTATCGTTTCAACCTACTCATCCATTTTCATGGCTTTAAATATTGTCATATTGGGGTTAGCTTTTCTCTGGAGCACCTCCTCCCAGTCCTGGGCACCTTCTGTAAATATTTTTTCTTCAAACTTATCATGGGAATACAACTAGCAGGAAGACACCTGTGATGCATGCTGGGGTACTAGGCCCTTTGGGTCATGTTTGCAAAATCGTCCCATGGGAAATATATACTCCAAATGGCTCAATCCCTCTTGTTTTTCTTGTGCAGTATATTTCACCATGTAAAATCCTACATGAAAGCCATAGGATATGAATGCTCTCTTTTTATCTTTCACCAAAGTGGCATTATAGCCCTGTAGAATGGTGTGATAAAAAAATTCTCCCACAATGAGTCGGTCTGAGACATGAGTGCGGAGTAAATGTGGAGCGCCAGTGGCCCCAAAAAATATGATGTAGGTGGTAGTTTCTTCTAGGTACCAGTGGCCTACTTTGGAAATCATATTCTTGGTTTCTGCTGTAAGCCTTGGGCATTCTTTCTTAAAAAGGATAAAATAAACTCGAGATATAAATTCATCACATATAAGAGTGCAATATCTCTTGTACCTTTTCTCTGACAAAGTGTTGAAGTAGACATGCACAGGTAGCTCCACAATATGCCAACTCAATTTTATGCCTGCGAAGACGTTCCTTGCATAGATCACGTCCAGTAAGTATGACGCCATTCGAAAAGATGGCATCACTCCATCCTTTGGCATATGGGATTGCAGTATGTTGGTTCTTAGTTGTTTTGAAATAATCTCTCCCCATTTGAAGTTTCTACCAGAGATTTCCACAGTGTATGCCAGGGGCATCCAAGCTTCCGAAAAATTGGTGCAATCCCTCTCCCCATATAATCGACAGATTAGAGCCATCAAATAAATATATGACTCTCTAAGATTGGTTGTACGGTACCAGCCGTTTCTCCTGTTCGTAAACCTCTTATTCTCTTTCCACCATGAGGCCATCAACCTATTGGTGTCGTGGAACTCATAGAATTTTACCACAAACTTGGTATTTATCCTTTCCTCTTGGTCTCTGAGTTTGTATTATTTATGGACTTCTATTGGGATAAAAACCCCAACACATCCTCCATTGTCATCATTCACCAAACATTTTTTCTCATTCATTTGGCCGATTATCCACCCCATAGTTTCAATGCAAGGTAAGACCGGGGTTTGACAGGATACGATGTGAAAGAAGGATCATAGAATGTTCGGGAATACTTGATCATCGAGCATTCATACATACGGGTCATTGTGAGGCACAAATTCTGGGCAATATTCCCGACTGATTCTATTAAACAAATATTACTATTGAGGGAGCATCAATTTCGATCCAATATTCGCCTCTGTGTTGTCGAATGCAAGAGTCCAGGAAAATTCATTTTTAGTGGATGTTTAGATGACTGGGTCCACTTTAGTGGAAAAATCAATCTATCTAGTAGTTTCGAGCGAGGATCATTCACCGATCTTTGCTTCTTTCAGTTTTGGTGCTCTCAGTGAGTGTCTGGTTGTTGGCTTCCTTGGAGGCATTTTCCTGCACAAAGAATAAAAAAATGTGATTGTCGAAATGATACAGATGGTTCATACCTCTCCTTCGCACAAGATTGACCTGGTTTAGAATTCTGAAAATTGACTATGAGCTCCTAAAATGATTTCTTGCTCCTTCGACTACTTCGATAATTAAAGACTTGGGTACTGAATGTTGTGTTCATAATTTGTCTTTATAATTTAAACATGGAGCATACTTACCTTGTTGTTCCAGTTCTTCAATTCAGGGCATAAATGCGGTCTGCAAAATCCATCACCAAGATCTGAATCATGCTTGGAATTAAATGCGATCGCAGGCTGGTGACGCAAGAGCGGGGTGCTATGTAGTTCATCGATGGTTTGAAACTTATATTATTTGGTCAACGCATGGGTTAGTAACATGTGTTAATAAACACATTGATTGTCCCATTAAATTAAAAAATCCAATCTTATTTTTCGCCAAATATGTCCCATCATTTCGTTAATGTCCTATCATTTCGACAGTTTAAACAAGTGGATTGGCGTCGATGATTTTCTTAGACAATGTTTGTTAACACCTTTTTTAGTGAAAGATCTGATGCTGACCCAGACTGTCGTACAATGATGACATGGAAATGATGACCTGGAAGGGTGATAATGACACGTGATGCTTGATTTTGGTTCCTTTGTTAAAATTTTCTTCGGAATCAGGGAATTTCTTTAGACATGGCTCTAGGAATCTCAACCTATCCTGCCGATGCCAACAACATGTCGAGGATCGACGATCGATGAGTTTCTATGTTTATTACTTTTTGATTTTATCCCTCGGAGTTCACTGATGCCGATAAAATATTACCAATCGACAATTGACACTCGACATTTGTTGAAGTAAGGTCTTCTCGTAGTTTAAGGTTTCCTTTCGATATCATCGGCCCTGAATGTATCGACGATTGACGATTGGAGGTTCGTTAGGTGTGTCAATGTTAGTGTTTTTTGTATCTTCCCAGTGTCGATGATACATTTTCGATCGAAGATCAATGCCTGTCACTGTCGTATGGTCGAATTTACTGCGCAGATCATGTCGATGCCTATAATAGGTGCATGGCTCAAAATTCTAGCTATGCATACTTAGTTAAAATTCCAAGTGTTATTTTAGAAGAGAAGCTAATCTACTCAATAGGTCCAAACCAACCCAGATGTGATCGATGATAGAATATGGAAACAAAAAACTTAAATATCCCTACACAAGAGACTCAATTTAGAAAGAAAGAAAAAAACAAAGTGGTGCCCAAAAGAGAAAATTTTACACGAAGCTTTTAGGGTGTGTTGAGTGTTCAACACAACCAAGAAGGAAATAACCTGAAATAAACGATGATGAATTTCGATGCAAATTATCCCTACATATTTCTATAATCAAACTTCAAACTTGCAAAGTTGTCTTCATCCCCAAATACAATTTTCCAGGGTATTTCTCCACCATTGACTCAAACCTTTCAAGTGAGGGGGATGCCTCCATTTATAAGTTTTTTTCTCAATAAATTTCTAATCGAGAATTCTCTAAAACTTTATGGATCCTTCTTCTTCTTTAAAATTATCTAGAATGTTATGGATCCCTCTTCAAGAAACAATAATAAAATATACATAAGAAGATATAGAAGTCTCTTTGAACTAAGGTACTTGATCTAGAATGGATTATTAAATAAATTTTCATATATTTTGGTACTTTTTGGGTGAAAAATTGGAGTTATTGATATGTAGGACCCATTTTATGGGCAAGTTTCTCTTTGGTGATTTGGGGTCCAAAACCTTCTGGAGTCTGTTTTAGGTTTTAAATGGCCGTTTTTGGGGTCAAAACTTTGCAAGATTAACAATCAACATCTCAATTTTTTTCCACACTTTGGGATGTTTTTGATGGTGAAAATATCATCTCAATCAAATATCGTGTACATAAAATGTCTCATGCAAGTTTACCTATCATGTTAACCACTATGGTACTAAGTGGATTCCACATCAACAACTATTACGCACACGTCAAGCTAGTCACATGTGGATTTTCAAGAGATTTTAGAGGGTCCCAAATCCTAACATTAATTTGGGATTGAGGCATGCAAAAACCTAACTCTAACCCTAGATGATTATCAAGCTATGTTAAATATTGAGTCACTAGGAAAGGAAGGGGTTTCATTCTCACTATATTGAGTATTGTTCCATATGAGAGAAAAACGTTGAGAGTGGGATATTGAAGTAGAACTAAGGAAGTATAATATCATGTAGCAGCCATCTTGGCCACAATGTCCATGGAAACTACATAATGAGTGCCCCTTTCTTGTATTTTCATTTCATTATTGAGAAGAAAATAACAGAGAATAAGCCTCAACTTCTAGTTGGAATTTTCCAATATTAGGTTTTCCTAGAGTACGTCTTGTGTTCATTGTGTTGATGGTGTGTTATTTTATTAGCTTATTTCATTTTATTTTCAGTGATATAAGTGAGTAACATTTAATTTGAATCTTAAGTAAAGAATTACATAATAATAGATTGCAAAAATTTGTATGATTTGTTGTGATTCAATTGGAATATCAATGGAATTTTACATATCATAGCAACTTTCTTTGGGGGTTTTGCAAGAATTTGTAGGATCCAATAATTGGTGTAAATTCTAAAAATCCCTAGCCATGGTGGATGAATACAATAATAATCCATGGGATGCGTCAGAAGAGATATTTTCAAATATGGAATCACAAGTCACTGACATCTCTCACAACATGGCCATCCTCATGATAGATCAAGAGAACAAGTTTGGACCTATTGGGAAGTTTGGTAGCTCTAAATCAGAGCCTAGATCAAACTAGAAATCTAGGGATAAAAAAGAACCAAAAAAGGAGTTGAAAAAAGGGCTAGAGAAAGAGAGACATAGTTCCAATGCCATCACCTCTTCCCAATATTTATTTAAAGTGGAAGCGAAAGTGGACATAAAACCCTGCCAAGGTGATATTGATGTCGTTAAGTTCAATCAATGGTTGCAATAGTTAGAAGTTTATTTTAGTGTTCATAGCATAGAAAAACAGAAAATTATTTCATTTACTCAACTAAAGTTAGAGGGACATGCACAAACTTGGTGGGAAATTCACACAAAGACTCTTACATTGGAGGATGATCCCCCAACTACTAAGTGGGAGGTGTTTAAAACCCTCATTAAGTCCCATATATACCCTATCATATATTAAGATAACTAGTCTAGTGGATCCATTGGCATTACTTCTGATAGAAGCAAGGGTAGAGTGTGCAAGAGTACACTAGGAAGTTAAGAACAATGACCATTATGTTGGGTATATCTCCCAAGAACCTAAATGTAATACTCAAGTATCTAGGAGGCCTACATAGTGATATGAGGAGGCAAGTGATGCTCTTTAGGCATATGAACATTGATGAGGCTTATGTGCAAGAACAATATATGGAGAATATGGGTAAGAATAAAGGACAACCAAGTGGTTCCAAGTAGAAATACCACCAATACACTTCCAATGAGAGAAACAAGAAGTGGAAAGGAAAGCACAAGAAGAAAACAACCACTACACATTATTGAAAGGATTTAAACAACCCCAAAAACTATTGTAATATGAATGGTTGCACTGAACATCATTTTTGGAAGTTACATATAGAGTTGAATCCAAAAACTGCAAGAAGGATGCCATAAAAAAAATGTTATCTGTGGATTTAGGAAACTAGGTAGAGAGTAGCTCAGATGTGGATGAAAATATTGTCTAAACCACAATGTAAAAATAGGTGAATATGAGTACCCTCCATCCCAAGGAAGAGAAGGAGATCACTAAACTCTTCCATAGTAACATCCAAGTCAAGAAGACAAAGGTGTATTCTCTATTTGATTATGGTTCATAGGCCAAACTCATAGAAAAATATCTAGTCAACAATCTTGGAATGGAAGTTCATGACTATCCTCACCTGTATCCATTGGGATGGGTAACTAAGGATGTAGAGCTCAAGGTCACTAAGTAGTGCAAGATCAATTTTTTTTATAAATGGAGAATATATTGATGAAGTGGAGGTAGGTGTTGTACCATTTGATGTGTGGGGTGTAGTGTTTGGAAGCCCCTACATGTACATGAGGAATGAAATATTCATGAGAAGAGAAAAATAATATGACTTGATTAAGGATGAGAAGTGCTTCATCATTAATGCATACTCAGGTAAATCCAATATCTCTTTGGTAAGTGCTAACCAAGCTAATAAATTGATCAGAACTAGTAGGAAGTTTGTATTATTATTATTAAGAGACAATTAGCCAAGAGATGAATCGATAAAAGTAAATGTATCTCTAGGGGGGTGTACTAAAGAGAAAAATCATCAATTGGAGAATATTTTGCAAGCATACCGAGAAGTGTTCTAGGAGCTTGAAGGTTTACCACCTTAGAGGGAAGTGGAGCATGTGACATAGCTGTACATTCATATGTAGAGATAATCCATCCTAGAGGCAGAAAAAGTGAAGAAACAGTTGCATCACCTATTGGAGAAGAAGTAATTAGACTAAGCACCTCACCTTGTGGATCATCTATCATAATAGTACCGAAGAAGGATGAGATTTGGAGAATGTGTATCGACTACAAAGATTTGAATAAGATCACCTTCAGTAATTGATACCATTTTCCCAGGATCAATGACTTGCTAGATCAGTTGCAACTTACCAAGTACTTCACCATGTTGGATCTCAAATCAAAATATCACTAGGTATGAGTTAAAGAAAAAAAAACATGTAAGACCGCCTTCAAGGTCTATATGAATGGCTAGTAATGCCTTTTGGTTTATGTAGTGCACTAAATACATTTATATGTTTGATGAATGATGTATTGTATCGCTTTCTAGATTCATTTGTAATAGTGTACTTAGATGATATATTGGTTTATAGATATACCTAGGAAGATAATATCTCACATATCATCCAAGTGTTAGATATTCATCAAAAGAATTTATGTCCGACAAACCTTTAGAAATGTGAATTTTCTTAATAGTCATTGTTGTATCAAGGGTATGTGATTGGTGGAGGGGAACTCAAGAAAAATCCCAAAAATATGGAAACCATCTTCTAGTGGAAACCCCTACTAATGTTATTGAAGTTAGGAGATTTGTTGGAGAACCATAGTTCCTACATAATTTTATAGCATATTTTTAGCTATGGATACACCACTACATGCCATAACAACCAACAACTAGAGTTTCTAATGAGGAAACAATTAGCATAAATTTTTTGATGAGATGAAAATAAATATATGTCAAGCACCAATTCTTGCATTTCCTAATTTGAATAATCCTTTTGAAGTAGAGGAGAAATGCAAGTGGATATGTTATGGGAGTAGTATTGATGTAGGGAGGTAAGTTGGTATGCTATCATTTTAAAATGTTTCATGGATAAAATGTATGCTAGGATACAATGTTTCATGGTGGAGTCTTGAACCACTCTATATATGACAAGAAACTATATGCTTTGGTTCAAGTTGTTACGAAATGGAAGAACTTTCTAATGGGAAAGGAGACCATTATCCACATTGATCACTAACCACTACAATATTTGCAGGCCCAGAATAAGCTTCAACAAACTAGACACTATAATTGGATGGTGCTTTTATAGAAATTTCATTTGATTACGAATTATAAAAAGGATGGAATTAATAGGTTGAAAAACATGCTTTCAATCCCAACCACATCCAAGATCACAATTTTTGGAACTCTTGTGCACATGGATCCTTTCACCAATGATGCATACATAGAGGCATAAGGCTGATTATAATCTCCAAGATAGGTTCCTCTACAAGCTAGACTATTCATGTGTTCCTAAAGGTGAAATATAACTTATCAAAGACACCCACACCTCCAAAGTTACAGGGAATTTTGGTGTTGGGAAGATAATTTCCAGCTTACAAAGGTATGTGTATTGGCATAAAATGCAAAAATATGTAGCTTGGTTTATTACAGGATGCATACTTTGTTGTACCAACAAGCCCAATAACATAATGAAAGGTTTATACCATCCCCTAGCTATATTCGCTAGTCCCTATGAGAGAATCTCCATGTATTTCATAGGTGGTTTACCAAGAACAAGGAAGAGACATGAATATTTGATTGTGGTAGTTGATGGGTTTAACAAAATGTGTATTCTCATACCTTGTAAAAATGCCATCAAGGGGAAAAATGCAACAAACATGTTCAATTGAAAATGTATGGGTGTACTTTGTTGGGTATGTGTTATATTTTTTTCAAAATTGATACCATGTATTGTAAACGGATATGGGAGCAAAGGGGTCTGGGGGGTGCTTAGCACCCCCCAACTGGGAGGGTTGTAGGGGTTCTATGGCAGGATCCCCCAAGAAAAAAAAATTGGTCTGTTTTTGGTGGTTTATTGCATCAATTTTTGGCGGTTTTTTAGCGCATGGGTTTTGCCAATGGTTTTCTAATTCTGGTTAAGGAATTGGGGTTGTTGACTAATTTGGATCCATATATTAGGGTTTTGGATGTCAGAGGATCCTATATGTATATTATATTGTAAACAATGAATAGAATATTAGAGGTGCGACTCTAAACAGGTTGTTGGATTTCCCAGTTTGGATTTCTAGGGTAAAAATCTTTCTGTAATGTGTGTCTGTGTACCATTGTATCTTTTCCATTTTATCAAGAATTTGTTTGCAATAATTATTTGTATAGGGTTAAAATATACATTTGGTATCACAACAATTATTGGCTTCAAGATGACGCCTTTGTGGTTAGGGGTTTGGCTCGGGTCTATGATAAGATTTGTTATAGTGAGAGATTTGTGGTACTAATTTTTTCAGGTGAAACGAAATGGCGAACAGTTCGAAAATAAAGATCGAGAAATTTAATGGGAAAATTTTTGAGTTGTCGAATCTCAATATGGAATATTTGTTGGTAAACAAATATCAATGGTGTTGATGTTTAGACAACATTGGGAATACATTATCTAAAGATAATAATTAATAATATAATTATTATTGATTATTAAATATCATATATAATAAGTAATAATAAATAGTTATTGATTATTCAAGGGACACATCCTTTCATGGATGGTCACCTTATGTTCCCTATATATGGAACACTCATTATTTTAATAATACATCGAATATCTCTCATATCTCATATGAATAAAAACTAACATGGTATCAGAGAAGGACTGGGCTTGACTCCCTCACAGGAGGGCCCAAGAAAATGAGAGAGATAAAACCTTCAGGAAAAGGTTGTGGCCGTCTTTCACCATGGAATTTCATAATCTCCTTGCTTCCACCGCAAACACATCTTCGGTTGTTGATATCTATGAGAGGTCATACGTAAACGAGTGTGTGATCACGAGGCTCTTTTGATTCATATTTCTTCTAGAAGTTGAACGACAATGATAAAAGGGAGTTGTTGACAACTATCGACTGCAGCCTATGCAAATATTTTTGATGAGTGTGCCTAGGCATGACTCATGTGACTATGTTACAATGGTTTTCTTTGGGTCGAAATCCTATCACATTGAAAAGTTATGTTGTGATTTTCATGAGGTAGACCCGTTGTTTTATACATCACATAGCATCCAAAGTGGTTGGAAATGATGAGGATGACTGGAGTACAATTCAAAGTTTTGTATTGATAGAAATGTTTTACAGTTAACAATACCACAAAATTTCTCCATGAGAAGCACCACGGATGGAATAATCAGTAGCACAGATTGTCCATTCGTTGTCACATTAACACAGAAAAAAAGAGAGGATGAATCCAGTAGCACTGACTTAGTTCAATATTTAATGATAGATTTGAATGAAACATTTGTCAAGCTGAGCAGCCATGAAAATTATTCATTTGGAATCATGTTTGATATTGTACTCGAAACTGTGGAAGAGTATAAGAATTGTAGTGACTATGAAGCGACAACCTTGGAAATTTATGATGATGAGGATGTGTGAAGTATAAGTGATGACAAAGGGTATTTCACGACCCCTCGTGAAGGGTATTCAATGACTGCTAGTGTTGTTTCCACACCCAATCAACCCGTGCTAAAAATGCCATATTCTTGCCAGCTTGTTCAGGATACAAATGGAACATGCGATCAAGATCAATTAATGGTCATGTCTGCGAGATTAGACATGAATTACTAGGTAAATGAAAAGGAGAACATTCTTAGGTGGTGCAGGTTGTATTTTCCTTCTCACCGTGTTTGTTGTGTATGGCGTGAGTCTAGTTTTTGACCCCTGCACTGTTAAATCCATTGAATCCACGTGGTTAAATCCATTGAATCCATGCAAGAACGTGAAAGTGGATATGGGGTTTCTTCGGCTCTATACTTATCGAGATTCGGCTTGCAGGTTCAACAATGGAAGCACAAGAAATAAACTATTGGCTGAGATTGCAAGCCTCTGCTAGTTCTACATGCCGAGTTGGAAGAAGCTACCGGGTTCTTGAAGTTTGTTATGTTGACATGGGTCTGTAGGTAGCAAGTCCATCCTCAATGGAGAATAAAGAGTGGTAACAAGCATGAATGTCTATGATTTATTGCAGTTGGATCACCACTATTTTTATATGGCGCCAAAATATGTATCAAGTGGAAATCTCATTGTCAGATCAGGTTGTGTAAAATATGCTACCGGTGGTGAATGAGATCAACATTATGATTACAACGCCCTTGTGAACTGAGTGGAGGTCACCACGGTTTAGGTGGTTCCATTAGTCCAAGCAGGGTTGCTAGCCCGTGTGACAACATGGTTGTAAGAATCACACCTTGGAGGATAACAATGACATCTACTAAATAGTCCCACAAATACTGAAGATGTGGGAGGCATGTAAAGGTGTTGTGCACTCGATATGGATATATGACGTTGCTCGGATGAGGTGCTCGCGACATTGTCGTTGTATGCCCAGAGATGCAAAATTGATACACATTTGATAGCGTTCAGGATCTGGTCGAAATTGGTGAGAATGGTCAAATGAAGGAACCAAGACATTGGTTTCAAGAGGAAACCTCGATGTGTCTTGGGGGACATTGGTTCCATGAGGGAACCTTGATGTGTCCTAGATATGTTTGAGACAACATCATGAGACATTCTCCCCGGAGGGTCCTGTATGGACTAGTAGGAGTAAATGTGGACTTCATCTTGACGTCCAAGACATTGGTTTCATGAGGCAATCTTGATATGTCTTGGGGGACATTGGTTCCACTTAAGTTTTCCAGAGATATTGCAGTAGGTCGGAAGATACTTTCATGGGCTCGTCAGACTCTGTAGGAGGCATAAGGACATGTAACTCCTTGTGGTACCTTTTGAGAGAACAACATACCTCATATATATTCATGCTATGCTGCATCTATGAGCTACATCATTGATTCTGATCCTTCATGTTATGAGGAGGCATATAGTATTGAGAGATGCCATGATGGAGGAGTATTAGTCCATCATGAAGAATGATGTGTGGTATATTGTTCTGAGACCTGAAAGGGAGTCTGTAGTGACTTCCAAATGAATCTATAAGATCAAACATATAACTGATGGGAGCATCGAGAGGCACAAAACGAGATTTGTTTCTTGAGGATTCTCTCGGGTGGAGAGAATAGATTATGTTCTTGTTGCTCGATACACTTCTATTCAAATGATTATTTCCCCTGTAACATCCATGGGTTGGAGAGTACATCAAATGGATGTAAAGACAACATTTCTCAATGGAGAGATTAAGGAAGAAGTATACATCGAGCAACCATATGGTTTTGTGATACATGAGAAGGAGTCTCATGTGTGCAGGTTGAAAATATCCTTGTATGGAATCAAGAAACCACCTCGATCTTGGTATGCAAGGATTGATGGAAACTTGATGATTTTTGGTCTTCAAAAAAAGTGTTGTCAATTCTAGCCTATACTACAAGACTATTAATGGTGAGTCACTGATTTTGGTCCTCTACATTGATGATTTATTCCTCATCAGTACATAGATCTTTATTATTGAATGCAAGTATGCATTGGCCTCTGAGTTCGAGATGAAGGGCCTTGGCATGATTCACTACTTCTTGGGACTAGCGGCTTGGAAGAGAAATGATGAGATCTTCTTGAGTCAGGGGAAGTACACAGTTAAGATATTGAAGAAGTTTGAGATACTAAAATTTAAGTCCGTGGCTATACCAATGATGACGAATCTAAAGAAACTAAGTGTGTCTTCTTCCAATTTTGACAAAATTGATCTGACTCTGTACATACAGCTGATTGGATAATTGATGTATCTGGTTAACACTAGACCAAATATTTGCTATGCAGTGAGTGCACTTAGCCAGTTTATAAGTCAACTGAGATAGACACACTAGAGTGTTGTGAAACATGTGTTGAGATACTTGTGAGGCATAGTTCGACATGGTCTGATATATACTTCTAGTATTGATATGATATGGCAGGAATATATTGACTCTGATTGGGCAGGGAGAGAAGTGGACAGAAAGAACACCTTCAGGTGTTGCTTCACTTTGGGATCTTCCATGGTTTCCTGGTGAAGCAGGAAACAAACTTCTGTGGCTTTGAGCACAACAGAAGCAGAGTACATTGCATTAAGTATGACAGTCTATGAAGCAGTGTGGTTTCACAAGATCCTTGTAGATTTATTCTAACATCTGTTGGATTCCACCATTATTCATTATGGTAACCAAAGTTGTGTGAAGATCTCTGAAAATCCAGTGTTTCATGACAAATCAAACCACATTGATATCAAGTAACATTACATCCGAGACATGGTGCAGAGGAAGGAAGTATTAGTGCAGTACCTTCCTACAGATGAGCAGGTTGTTGATGTTCTTACCAAACCAGGATGAAGTTTAAGTACTTCCGTGACAGACTTGGCATGTCAGAGAATGCCTCCCTCACTAAGAGGAAGTGTTGATGTTTGTAGCTTCCTGAGACATTCTCCAGATCGTACTCCTTTGTGACTGAGTTGATTTGATCTGTGATGACACTTATCTGAGAAGGGATAAGTGGAGCACTTATCCGAGAAGGGATAAGGGTGGTTGGGCTTATAACCCAACGTCCCATGTGGAGAGAACATGAGGATATGTCAAGGGAGTTGACCTTTGACGTCATACACTATGGGATTTGACCCTAGTGTTTCTAGAGGGTGTAGCTTCTAGAAGTCCACATGGTGTGCCATGTGTGACAAACTTTCTCCAGATCGTACTCCTCTGTGAATTGAGTTGAGTTGATCTGTGAGGACACTTATCCGAGAAGGGATAAGTGGAACACTTATTCGATAAGGAATAAGTGTAGTTGGGATTATAACCCA
>SNQJ01S0033267.1:268286-280112 GCA_010110895.2 Picea sitchensis
AACTGCGATGATTTGTAAATCATAAGATTGTTGTCAATTTTATGTCTTGTTTGTTCTGTTATTGATACTCAAAGAGCACTGCTGCTTCTGGTTTACAAGAATCCTGTGAAGAATTTGGTGCAGGTTTCCTCCCATCAAACAACTGAACTAGATCCTTACACAGGACAAATTGGAAAGCGTTATTATAGGTTAGCTTATTAGTGTTAGTTAAGTAGTTTAGATAGATATATTATTTTAGATTCATAGTTAGAATTATTGTTTTAATTTTTCAGCTTAGATAGTTTTCATTCTATTTCTTTTTCAAAAAATCATAAAAATAAAAAAACAATAGTTTTGTTGTCATAGGACAGATTACAAATGATTTTTTCAGGTTTTCATTTAAAATCTGTAAATCTGTATATATTGTACATTTGTGATTAAGATTTATTTTTGTTGATAGTTGAACATTAAATTTTATAGAATTATTATAGTATTAGTTAGTAAATTGTATATATTTGTAGTTCAGGTTTGTTTATTAGTTGGTTTTAATAGTTGTTCTTCATTTAGATTAGTTCCTTTAGTTAGTTTCATTTTGCTTTTTTAGGACTTAGATCGGCCAACGGATCCGCTAAACCCGTCAGGGTGGATCATCCCAAACGGCTTGGGTTATTTAGACAACCTCGGACTGGATCCACTCTTCCAGTTGGCGAGCGTTCATTTTCGCCCGTCAACAGGTTGGTGTGGCTCAGGCCGAGTGTGATCCCCAAGTTATTTTGACGGCTTAGATGCCCTAGAGTCACAATTTCTTAACCATAGGTTAGTCCCACATGTCATGGAAAAAATAACAAAAAAAAAGGATATAAGCTTTGGAACCCATAAACTAAGAAGGTTGTATATAACTAAGATGTGGTATTTGGAGAAATCAAGGATGTTGTCAAACAAGAAGTCCTACCAAGGAAGGAAGAACCAGAGAAAATAGATTTTGAGTTAAATATGGTGAATCAAACTCTACAAAAGAACATGAAACCAAAGAACAAGACCTTCATACTCTAGTATTGAGGAGACCGGTTTGAGAAAGAAGGAAACAAGAAAGGTATATTCCACCTGATTTTCGTTCAAATTTTTCTTTTTCTATTATTGATGATGATCCTAGAACTGTTAGGGAGGAAGTGGATTCAGAGGATCGAAAACTATGGAAAAAGACCATGGTTTAATAAATGGCATCCTTGGACAAGAATGAGGCTTTGGATCTAGTGGAGTTGCTGACTGGAAGAAATCTAATTGGCAGAAAATGGATGTTTAAAAATAAGATGAATGTAGAAGGAAAAGTGGAGAAATACAAAGATCACTTAGTAGAAAAAGGTTATTCTCAGGTTGAGGGAATTGACTTTGGTGAGATTTTTTCTCCGATTGCCAAGTTAACTTATATTAGATTTATTTTATATGTTGTTGTTGCATTTGATTTTGAGGTAGAATAGATGGATGTGAAGGCAACATTCCTACATGGGGATTTGGAAGAAGAAATTTACATGAGGCATACAAAAAGATTTGTTGTGAAGGTAAAGAAAGAGATGGTATGCAAGCTAAAAAATTCCATGTATGGGTTAAAACAATCACCAAGGATGTGGTATCAAAACTTTGATACTTGTATGTTGGAACTTGGCTTCACAAGGAGAAAAGAAGATCACTGTGTGTATTTCAAATTAATTGGTGATCATCTTATTTTTTTGGTCTTGTATGTGGATGATATGTTGTTGATAGGAAACAAGGAGATTATCCAGGATGTGAAAACTCAATTGTCCTATATGTTTTACATGAAGGATCTTGGTGCTGCAAATTTAATTTTGGGAATGTAAATTAAAAGAGACTAGAAAAACATGAAACTTTGGTTAAATCAGAGGAAATATGTCAAGACAATATTGCAAAGGTTTAATATGAAGGAATGTAAACTTGTCAAGGTTCCTATTCTTGTAGGTGTAAATTTATATGTGGATCAGTGTCCCAAGACACATGAAGAGGAAGATGAAATGTATCATGTTCTATATGCGAGTGTGGTTGGAAGTTTGATGTATGCAATGGTTTGTACTAGACCGAACATTGCACATGCAGTCGGAGTTTTGAGCAAGTATATGTCAAAACTAGGAAAGGATCATTAGGCAACAATAAAGAGGGTTTTTAGGTATTTGCGTGGCACTACTAGTTATGGATTTTTCTACCAAGGAAGACTGGGATTGGACAGAGTGTTGGAAATACATGGCCTTGTTGATGCATACTGGGATGGAGATATGTATCGCATAATATCTACAAGTGGGTATGTGTTTAACCTGTTTGGAGGAGCAATCAGTTGGATGAGAAAAATTCATTCTGTGGTGGCACTCTCAACTACATAAGTTGAATACATGGAAACTGCTCATGCAAGCAAGGAAGTAGTATGGTCACAGAGATTGTGTTCAAGTATTGGGTTGTTACAACAAGCTATAAGGATAGAGTTTGACATTCAGAGTGCAATATTCTTGGCGAAGAAGCCTACTTGTAATTTAAAGACAAAGCATATTGATGTTCAATATCACTTTGTGAGATACATGGTTGAAGACCAAAAGGTGTTGTTGATGAAGGTGGAAACTTTGGAGAATGTTTCATATTCATTAAAAAAATATGTTAGTGTTAATAAGTTCTCTTAGTGTAGAGGATCTATGGACATCACTGCCCTAGATTGTTGACTATGTAATCCTATAACCCCTTGTATGCAAAGAAAAAAACAAGTGGGAGAATGTTGGGTATAATGTGTTATATTCTTTGAAAAATTGAGCCCATGTATTGTGCACTAATATTGTATAAAAGGGGGTCTAGGGGTTTCTTAGTACCTCCTATCTAGGAGGGTTGTGGGGGTTTAGGGGTGGGAGCCCTTGAGAAAACAAAATTGGTTTGTTTTTAGTAGTTTTTTGCATCTGTTTTTTGGTGGTTTTCTGGCACATGGTTTTTGCCAATGGTTTTCTAATTTCGGTTAAGGAATTAGGGTTGTTGACTAATATGGGTCAATGGATTAGGGGTTTGGATGCTGCAGGATCCTATATGTATATTTTATTGTAAACAATGAATAAAAACATGAATAAAAGATTAGAGGTGTGACTCTAAACAGGTTGTTGGTTTTCCCAATTTGGGTTTCCAGTGTAAAAATATATGTGTAATGCATGTGTGTTCCATTGTATCTTTTTTATTTTATTAAGAATTTATTTGCAATAACTATTTGTGCAAGGTTAAAATATACATACTTTGGGATACCAAAGAGAATCATCTCATATATATATTACATATTTCTTAGTAACTTTTGGACTACACTTTGGGAGAAGATGGACACAAGTTGAAAAGATCCACAACTTTTCATCCATGAACAGATGAACAAATAGAAGTAGTGAACATGGCACATGTTCAACTTTTGAGGGGTTATAATCATAAGCATCCAAGGACTTGGGACACACATTTGATTTATATTCAACACTCTTATAATAAATCTATCCATACTTCTACTAGTATGTCCCCCTTTGAAACTTTCTTTGGATATGATCTATAAATTTGACCCTTAGATGTTGTATATGGACAACAAGGAGGAATGAGGAAGACACCATCAGAGAAGCATTGAAGGTAGAAAAATCCATTGATAAGATCAGGTAGATCCATTTACAAGTACACGAGACATTCAAAACATCACAGGAAAAGTACAAGGCTTGGAATGATTAGCACATAATTGAGAAAACATTGAATGCGGGAGATAAATTTTGGTTGTATTTAAACAAACAAAGGCTATACAGTCCTAATAAGGAGATCAAGGCTTTATGGTATGGTCCTCTTGAAGTATTGGAGAAGGTGGGTGATAATTCCTATAGACTTAGTGTACCCTGATATATGCACATTTACTCAGTAGTGGATATGGAAAATATAAAAATCTATTAGCCTTCCATGTTGGACCAGGAATTAGATAAGAAAGTATTAGCTACCATAGAAGAATTAGCATCAAAATCTTAGACATAGTTAGCAGAAGATACAATTTTATGGTAGAATTCTAAAACAACCAAACAATTGTAGTATGAACTCTGGTAGGTTGGGTTGAAAGGACAACTTCTAGGCAAGGCCAAATAGTACTCCTGGAAGAAAGTAGAGAAAAAAATTCCCCACATCTTTTATTAAAAGGTTTTGGGAAACAAAGTTACCAACTTGATGACAACCCTCTAGATTTATTGTTTTTTTAGAGGTCATATTTAGTGGTTGTTTTTACCCTCGTTTCAAAAAGTGTCTCTATCGATAAAACCCCTTTCTAGGGGGTGGTTAAAACCATGACTTGTTTGAAATTGCATCCTTGACGACTGATAGCATTGCGGAAAATTCACCCTTAAATTGAAAATTGGTGCTTCTAGTAGCACCAATTTTATTTTTGGAGTTAAAATTATGACTTAATTGAAAACGTGGCCTTGACAATTGGCACCATTACAAATTAAAAAGTTAAAATCAACTCCTAAATCGACTTGAAAATTATCTATCAAATCATTTTTCATTTACGTTAAAAATTAAATAAATTGAAAAAACAAAAAAATTTGTAAAGAAGTTGAAAAAAAAATAAGAAAAAATTGTATAGCGTGAACTTTGTTTTTCTATTTTGATTTTTTTGTTTTGTTTTAATTTAAAAAAAAAATCGACTAGCTTTTTTTTTTAATAATTTTGGTGTCTTTTATTTTTAATTTTTTTGTAAGCACACATAACAACTTATATTAATATAGTTGTAGAAAATTTATACAAAAATACTTTGTTGTTGGCTTTTCACTCACAAAACTAGACCAGCAAAAAAAGAATAAGTCTTCAGTCCATTGCGTCTGAACCACGTTCCTTCTTATACCTTGTCTAGCTATATAAACATTGTAAAGAAAAATATGAAGCCTATTGGAAGCTATGGTGTATATATTGTTTTCCATAATTACATAGAAAACCAAAAAGAAGTGCATATTATTCATTAATCTGGTGACGATGTATTAGGATCCTAAGGTGGTTGAGGAGCCGCTGGCAGGGCACTTTTTGGAAGCGTAGTTTTCATTGTGGAGCTTGAGGGAGGGAGTTGAGCCAAGACTTCTCGGAGAAGCAGGTGGAACTCATACATTTGTAGTTGAATTGTGTTCTCAACATCCTCTCTGGTTTACAAAATTTGGCCCAACATCTTGAGGTGATAATAAAATTCTGCTATTTTCCAGTATTCTTTTTCACATCCTCTCGAGATACCCATGTTTGGAACCCAATTGGTAATTTCCTCTTTCCCCTCCTGGTTTAGTGTTAGGCTTATTTCCATGCAAATTTCTTCTTACATTTCCTCCATGTGCGCCTAAATAAGTAGTGATTTTTCCACTTGGAATTTTTTTCTCACGACCTAGGTGTCATGTTGCAAATGGGTGTTGAAGGTCTCCTCTCTCAGGTTGTAGTTGGGTGGTTCCACTGGTGCAACCCCCCCTCGCCTGTATCCACATTGGTATCCTTTTCGTGGTGCCATTGAACTCACAAATATTTCCCTAAATACAAAGCTTATATGAATTAGAGATGGACAAGGTATATGCCCACAATGAACTCGATTGTTACCACTATCACCCTCAAATCCAACCTGTGTGCACTTCCCTATAGTTCCTTAATATTCCCATCATCCTGGAGAGAAAACAAAGGCCTGTTTTCTTTTTCTTGATCCTTCGCATTCTTCCTTGGAAAATTATCTCGAAGGATCTAGCGAACGAGGCTCAGGTACTCGCTTAGTTGGTATTAAATCCTACATTAATTGAGGGCTTATGCCTGTAGGTGGATTGGAAAAGCCACCCTCCTCCTCTCCTTTGGACTCTAGGAGGTCACAGGTTCAAGTCCAAATGTTTGGCTGATTGGTTCAAACACGCTAGCTGGGGTTTTTTCAGCAAGATGGCCAGTCTTGATCGGTGTAGGAGGACCCTAGATCCACTGAATGGTATGGCCCCCCAAGTGGCATCCAGTGGGTAATTTATGATTTCCCTGAGGATGTAAACCAAAGAAATTGTCGAGGTTGAACCTCTGACCAAAATAAAAAACTCCTACATTAATTGTTTGGGAGTTGGCGTCGAAGCTCTCATGCATGAGACCTTTCATGAGGTGACTTGTTGTGTCCTCCTCCACCTATGGTGTATCCCCGCATTCACTAGGAATGGTTCCCAGTATTTGTCACCTCCCCAACACCCCATCCGACTTTTCTTTTTTTTTAATTTCCATAAAAAAAATGTTTCCTAAGGTTTTTTTTTAATTTCATTTTTTTAGATTTTATGTTGTTTTTTTTAATTCTTTATAGAGTCTTTCATTTTTTCAATTTATTTGATTTTTAACGTAATTTTTAAAAATTAAAAATTAATTAATAGATAATATTGCAAGTTGATTTAGGAGCTAGTTTTAACTTTTTAATTTGTGATGGTCCCACTCGTCAGGGCCATGTTTTCAATTAAGTCCTAATTTTAAATCCAAAATTAAAATTAGTGCTACTAGAAGCATCACATTTTGATTTGAGGGTGAATTTTCCACAATGGTATGTTCATCAAGTCCACGATTTCAAACAGGTCATAGTTTTAACCACCCCTTAAAAAAGTGTGTTACCAATAACACTATTTTTTGAATTGAGGATTGATTTAGTGTTTTTGACACAAAAATATGAGTTTTTTGGGCCAAAGTTCTCATTTTGAGGTCACCGTTATCGTTAAGTTGGTAACTATGTTGGGATCAAAAGCCTTCCTAAATGGGGAGGTATGATTCAAAATGGATCATTATATAATTTGTCATCTATTTTTGTACTTTTTCGATGGAAAATTGGCGCTGGCTTGTAGCGCCCATTTTATGGGGTAGGTTCCACTTTGGTGGTTTTCGGGTCTAGAACCCTCCAAAGCTCATTTGAGACCTTAATATGGCTATTTTTTGGGTCAAAAATTTGTGAGCTTAGCTCTTAGCCTTTTGACGTTGTTCTAAACTTCAAAATATTTTCAACGACATGAAGACCACCTCATTCAGAGTTCATATGTGGAAGTTGTACCTCTCGCAAGTTAACCTATCCTATTGATCGTCATGGTACCGAGTTGATACCATGTCAACGTCCACTACTCACACATGTGGAGCTAGTCACATGTGGACCTTTAAGAAGATTCTATAGGGTCCAAAATTCTAACATTAATTGGTGGTTGAAGCATGCAAAAAACCTAACCCTAACCCTAGATGGCTATTATGGTATGTTAAATACCAAGCCGCTATAAAGGGAAATGGTTCAATTCTTATTGCATTGAGTATTGTTCCATATGAGATTAGAGAATTGAGAGTGGGATATTGAAGTGGAATAGAGGAAGTAGAAGGCCTTGAATTTATTTGAACTTTTCAAATACAAGATTCTTGTTTTTCAGGAAATAAACCCAAGTGAAATGAGAGAGATTATCAATAAAGGTCAAATAATACCTTGCACCTGCTAAGGTAGATTGATGAAATAGATATTACTATGAACCAGATCCAAGAGGTTTTGTGCTCACCATGATTTTCCATATTCAAAGGGTTCCTGATGATGTTTTCCAAGTACACATCCTCTACATACTCCATTAGGGGGGAAAATTTAGGTAAACCAACAACCACATTATGAGTTTCCATCGACTGCAGACTTTGAAAATTTAGGTTTTTGAGTTGTTCATTCCAAATTCAACTTTGTTCATCAATGTGAGAAATAAGAGCGGTTGGTTCATATTCAGGTCGATTTGTGTCACAAAAATTATACAAAGTGTCCTTTGGGTTGAGAAACCCTCCAGTGAAAATCAACTGATCTTTCTTCAAATCTCGAAAAAAGAACCAATCTGGCTAAAACTACATAATCTTACTTGTCTATGTTAATTGAAAAACCGACAAAATGTTAGCACTAAGGTTCTAAACATGATAGAAGTCGACAATCCTCCCATGTCAACAGGGAACATCACCATGACCATCAATGTCGAGAGCAAAGTCATCAGCAACATATATCTTTCTCTCCATAGCTTTATCTAAGTACATGAATAAGGAATCATTCTTATCCATATGATGATTGCACCCATAATCGACTACCCATTCATTATGTGCAAAATGAGAAAGCAACGCTAGAGAATTTATGACTTGGAAGGTGAAATTATTAGCGGGTCGTCGAACAAAAGACACATATCCTTCAAGTTGCTTGACCTTCTCCTCTAAGTAATCTCTCTTCTTGTGGGAGTTCCTCTCCACATGACCAGTCTTTCCACAGTATTGACATGTCTTCTTCTTTTGATTATGATGGGGTGCATCTGTCTTCCCTTTAGGTTTTTGGTCGAGGCATCCAGGTCTTTGTATAGAGGTATCAAACCATCCTCTTTCCTTTTGGTTCACCTTGCCCTTTCCCTTAAGCAAGTGAGCATGTTGTTTTCCACCAATCTTTCCTTCATTAAGAAGTTTGTTTGGATCAGTGATCAATAAGCCACATAAAGGTTCAAAGGTGTAATCCTTACAATATTACTTGTGTTCCTTCCAGTTGGTGTGGAAATTTGAAATGAACATGTCAAATGGTGTTCTCAGATTCATGAGGACCATATCAATGAGTTGTTTGTCTTTCTTCTAATAATTATTTCCACATTATCCCAATTTCAACTATAGTTCCTTCACATGCACTAAATAGTCCTCAATTCTATTGAAAAAATGAGGATTGAGAAAAATCAACTCTTTCTCTAATTGCATGGGGGATTCATCAAATTTTTCGAATATATACTTCATCATATTCTATACTTAATGAGGGCAGTATATTCCACTAGTGTGAAATCGAAACTCTCATGATATATAGGTCATGATGACCCCCACAACCTCATCCTTCTTCCCATCAACAATGAACTTCATATGATCATCTGTCAGATATGGAATCATAGTATTTTTATATTTCCATATCCCTTTACTCTTCAATAGGGTTTCCATGTCTAGTGCTTAGACAACTTAGTTTGATCCATTCAGAACAACATGATCGATATTCAAAGCCATCTTCGATATCTTAACAATATTATTTATTTCCACAATTTACAGTCAGAAAATCATCGATCCAGAGTCAATCAAAAACATATTCGACTTAGCAACATTTGTGGACAATAGGAAAGGCCACAACCACTCGCTCTAATACCATGTTGGTATTGGATGTAACTTGATATAAAGTAAATAAACAGAACTGTATATAATCGAATAGAAATAAATTTCAAAGAAAACTGGTGTTGTCTAAAGACACCATTACAACACTTAAGCATGACACATTGTGATCAAACCATCACAATGCATATTGAACATGTACACCATGTTCAAAATTCAGATATAAAATTGATCTAGGTGGATATTGGTGGTCACCCACCTATTCCAACTGGCTCCTCGTGTTCGATTTTTGTTCAACACGTTCTTCTGTACTGCTTTGTCATTGTGGGTTCTACACTTATGGGGATGTCTGAAGCCCCACACATCCTCTAGGTGGATATGGGTGGCCTCTTGCCTAATCCAAATGGCTTATTTTGTATGTTTTCATGTCAACACATCTTGTTGTACTTCTAGTGTTGTTTTGGGGCCCTAAATGTTGTTTCTTTGGCTCGCCACAATCAAATTATAGTCAGAGTCAGATTTAGATGGAAGAATGTGTAATTCTATGAAATACCTTTCCAATGGGCTATCACGCGCTTAAAATGGAGGTCATATGCACAAGTTATGACCCTGGGAAGTTGAGGTACCAACTTACATCAACTTACCCATAGGGCCCACATGACTTTTGGAGTTTCACCTTCTAGGATTAGGTTTTTGGATGTCTAGGGTTTTGGAATTCATGAGTAATATAAAAAAGGCCTCTGGAGCCTCATTATAATCCATTCTTCTAAGAGAGATTCACGTAGCAGCCACATCTCTTCTCAAAGATTGCTACCACCATTTGATAAAGTGTTTCAATTCTGCAGTTTTACATTTTCAACATATTTTATTATTCAATAGAATATATTGTTCACTGGATATGTGTGTTATTCTTCATATCTTTGTGTTTATTGTATTCATTCTGTTAATCAGTTCGCTCCACTCCTAAATCCGGATCAGTGGTATCAGAGTGGTCTGCTCTTCATTTATTTTTCTTCGTGCATGTCCCTGACAAGATCTGGGTACAAGAAGTTGGGACTTGAACCAATCGAGCCATTACAATATCGGTCACACTGAGCCTGATAAAAACCCATGGGGGATGAAAATAAGTATGATGGAGCATGAGATCCTATTAAAATGTTTCTCGAGGAAGCCCTCATGCGAAAAGGAACAAAATGATGGACAACTTCGCGCAGATCCTTCGATGACTGCCCACAGGAGAAGCATCTTCATCAAGCGGCCATGCAACCCCCTTCAAGTTACAGGTAAATTTTGATATTCCATTATTTTAAGGACTGATAGATGCATATGATGTAGATAAATGTTTGAATCTACTTGAAGGATATTTTTTGGTCCACAATTCTTTTGATAGGGAAAATATCACTTTTGCACTCCTCAAGGTCATTTCCCATGTTAAATACTGGTGGGATAATCACTTTCAGGAAAGGGACGTGGAGGAATCAACAATGTTTGTGGTGTACCCTACATGGGATTTCTTCTAGGATGCCATTAAAGAAAAATACTACCCTGTTGGAAGCTATGAGGACTAGTACACCAAATGGACTATCCTACGTCAAGAAAGGGACAAGATGGTACCAGATTTCACCAATATTTTCCATACCCTACGCACCAAATTGGGTATCAAAGACTCTGAGCATCATCTGGTTCTCAAATATTGTGGTTGTTTTCATAGATACATTCAAAAAAAAATGAAGTTCCTGGACATCGCCTCATTGGGAACGACTTATAGATACACTGTCAAGATCGAGTAGAAATTTAAGTAGAAAAGGCAAGAGTTTGGATCTGCAAACCCCTCACAGTCGAAGTAGGGAAAATGCAGCCCCAACCCACACAACAATAGACCAATTCAAGATGGCCTCCCTCAGGAAAACTAGTCCAAGCTGCAACACAACAAGGGCAATGAGAAGACGAAGAAGGACATGAAAAAATTGTGTGAGTACCATAAACGTCCTTTGCAAAACACTGAAGAATGTTGCTCCAAGAAATCCCTTGTGGCCAAGCTAAAGGATTCTGATTCAGAGACTGATTCTGATTCTGAGTCAAATCTTGAAGGAGGGAAGTGGATTATCGATGTTGAACCTAGTACCACTGTTTCTACCACCAAATTCCATCCAAGTGAATTAGGAGAACCAAAGGAAGGGGAACACCTCTTTCACTTACAGATGTGGGTAAATGGGGCTTCGCTTCATTTCATATTCAATAGAGGTAGTCAGAAGAACCTGATTTCAGCAGAGGTCATCAAGCGGATGGACCTGCCAATGACACTACACCTACAGCCCTACACCATCGGATGGCTTCGTCAAGGAAGAGATCTTTGTGTCAGCCAACAGTGTTGTCTGCCCTACGACATCAAGCCTTTCAAAGATGGGGTACTGTGTGATATTTCTCCCCTTGAATTTTTTGATGTTCTTTTAGGAAAACCATATTTGTGGAAGCATCATGTTGTGTATGAGTCTAGTGTTAAGAACCAAATACCTGAATACAAAAAACACCACAAAAGATATACAAGAACAATATGCAAAATCTTCTTTATTACTATCAAACCCTTAGGGTAGGAAAACACCATACAATGGATCCTATTATGGAAGGGATCCTCTCCTGTTCACTTGCCTCTTCGAGGGGGCAACCTCCTAATGAGCTTCAGCTCCAAATACAATAATT
>SNQJ01S0033267.1:285639-299872 GCA_010110895.2 Picea sitchensis
TTTGTTATCAATGTTGTGGCAAATTATGAAATTTTAATAAAAACACTAATCATAATTAAAACAAGGTTGCAGGGCAACATATACCTATTGTTATGCATGAGTTCATAATAGTTAAATGGAAAAATCTCAATGAGAATGCATAACAATGGGTTTATGGAATAATACCAAAATTTGGTTAGCTTTGGAAAAGGAAATGATTGATTAATCAACTTTAATCAACTTTTTTTTTTTTGTTATGAGGCTCATATGTTAATTGGAATTCATTCGACAACTTGATATTATGGGTGTTTGGGTGTTGAAAATTAAAACTGTATAAGGAAGAAGTGTCTGGAGGTGAAAACCCTGAAAGATC
Source organism: Picea sitchensis (assembly GCA_010110895.2). Classification (NCBI taxonomy): domain Eukaryota; kingdom Viridiplantae; phylum Streptophyta; class Pinopsida; order Pinales; family Pinaceae; genus Picea; species Picea sitchensis. The sequence goes on from SNQJ01S0033267.1 coordinate 285,992, forward strand.
TAGGGTTTCATGCAACCAATGGACTACTTCCCTGTAACATGTAGGCCCTCTCTATACGCCTCAAGATCATCTTATTTGGTTGTACGATAAAACTTAGGGCTCCAACATTTGGAACGCGGCCTGGAAAAATCGCCCGTTAATACAGGAACATGCTTTTTGGGAAATTCGTAATGGCTAGAATGCACTATTCTTGACAGAATCCTAGCAGTAATTTCCACCCCTACAAACCGAAGACAACCTATGATCTTATGAAAATCACATCCGAGATCTATCCTCCCTCAAAGTGGAAGAACTATGGTCAAATACCCCCAACAATTCTCCTTGGTGTAGCTGGAAAACAACTCACCGAGATCTCCAAGTGGAAACTGATTGCAATTTACAACTCTAGAAGAAAATAACAAATCAAAGGCGAATCCACATAAGAACGAACCCAGACATTCTCAGATGGAGTCACACTCCACATGGAAAATTCACACTAAAATAGGGCTACACTTTGCAGGAAAAATTCCAAAACATTCAAAAAGATCACATATGAACAACAATATGGAAATAAATATTCTGACCAAAAAAACCACTTTTCTATGGCTTCTAGTCCAGAACAAGACCTTAACCTGGGATAATCTCAAAAAACGGGGATTCATAGGTCCCTCAATGTGCCACCTTTGTTACCCACAGGAAGAAACCATGGAGCACCTCCTAAATAACTGTTCACTTAGTGAGGAAATTTGGAATTAGACCACCCAGCTCATGAGAATAACCAGATGAGAAAACAACAACATCATCAACACAATCAGGAATTGGGGACCTGGCTCCTTCAAAATTCCTATCCTGAACATAAGTTGGAAACTACTACCCGGCTTCATTGTATGGCAATTGTGGAAAGAGAGGAACAGACATATCTTTCACTCCCATACCTCCCTTCCCCCTCACCTCTAGACCATTATCCTCTTGCATCTTCAAGAAAATATCCAGCTACACATGTATACCCAGGATGATTTCCCCACTGATCAAGGTGAACTCTTTGTTCTAAACTCCCGAGGATTCTTTCTGTCATTTTCCACCCTCCCCCTGCAATCCCCCCTAAAATAAAAGGCCTTCATTCCCTCTACTTGGCTCCCCCCCCCCGTCTAGCTTTCACAAAGTTAATTTTGATGGTGCCTCCAAAGTTGATCAAGGAAATTCAAAATATGGAGCGGTCATAAGGAATAGCATAGTCCAAATTCAATTCCTCATCACAGAAAATATGGGTTATGACACCAACAATTCAGCAGAAAAACGGGGTCTCATTAAAGGAGTACAAATGACTCTTGAACACAATATCACTCACCTGATTATTGAATGAGACTCCAAATTCATCATCAATCTGGCTACCTAAATCATAAATGGAAAAGACCCAGAGAAAATAACCCCCAGCTGGCATCTCCTGGGCCCCCTAAACAGTCTCAAGGATTTTTTCAAACCCTCTCTAACTCTCACCACCCCTCACATAAGGCAGAGTGAAAATAAAGTGGAGGATAAAATAGCTAATACATGGGTTGAATCCATGCAACATGTCATTTTCATCGACACAATGCATTCCCCAAGCTCACCACTCTAGCTCCAATGCATGGAGTTAGCCCAATATGACTCCCCCCCCCGAATGGGATGCCACCTATCCAAAGTCAACGAACACCCGGAATGGAGTGGCCATAGGATTTATTAACCTCGGCTGCTAGCCCACAACCCATAACCACTGCATGTCTCACACCCCACAAATGTTAATGGTAGTGCACCTGAACAACTAGGTAGGATTAATGGCCACTCGAGCAAGCCAGACCAGGTGTACCAGGCCTATGGGGGCTGTCAATTCGAATCTAATGGCTAGGGAGGCTGTCAATTCGTAGAGTAATAAGTTGGAAATTTCCTTGGTGCACTCATCCCTTCTCCCTCCGCCCTTGCTCATGCTCGGCTCCTTTGAGCGTTTTTCATCGTCGTCCTCTATGTTTTTTTCTCGGATGCTCTCTCACCTTACCCGCTCCTTCTCTTTGTCGCCCTCTGCAACTATGTTGGATTCACTTCTCCTTTTCTCTGTCTGGTGCACTTTCACCATTCCCTCAACCCTCACAAGATTCTTCTCTGCAACTTCATCGGTGCCTCTCTTCTCTTATCCTTTTCGAGCTTTCCCAAGCTCCTTATAACCTCCTCTTCCCCCTCAACCCCATGCCTCTAGATTTTTCCCAGCATGCCCAGAGAAAGGGGAAAGTCTAAGAGAGGTGTGTGGTACTATAACACCCTCTCTAGGCATAACAGACTTTCCCCTCCCAATTGACTCTCATTACCCGCTTTTCTATCCCAAGGCACAATAACTAGGGGTCGTCGGTGACGCCTCCATCCTCCCCACACTCGCTCCATAGCATTAGCCTAGTTAAGGAGTGTAAAACACCCATGGTGGGGCGTAAAAACATTGTTCTTCTTAAGAGGATCAATACCCTCATTTGGGGTCTCTATTCCATTCTTATCTTCCATATCTCTCTAGCCACGGTCTCCATGCTTCGAACCGAGCTCAAAGATGGAATATATCCTCTCCCAATTTCTTAAGGTTCTTCCGTCCCTCTCTACTTGCATATGACTGTGGGCTATAACCAAACGCAAAAAAAACAGGTGCCAAGACAACCATCGCCCGAATCCTCCAGAGTGGCAAATATCTGAAGTTCACAATCTGACACCGCATGTCCTTGGGGGTTTAGACATCCCTGATTCACTTCAAGACTTTGGCGTTCGGGAGTCTTGGATTCTCACACATGCTTTTCTCCCGAAGTACTCTATACCCGGAGTTCTAGATCAAGCACCATGTGTTCATTTTAAATCAACAGCTTAGGTTCATTTCAGGACTTCAACATTCGGGGGCTTTAGACATTTCTATGACCTTTCTTCCCAGAATGTTTTCTTTCGGAGTTAAGGATCGTGTGCCTCGCGTATTTCCAGATCAATGGTCCTGGTTTACTTCGGGACTTCGGCGTTCAAGAATTTTGAATGTTCCAACAATCTGTTATCTTGAAGTACTTTCTTCCGGAGTCAAGGATCGTGTGCCAAACATCCTTATCATTTTACGGTGGGGATCCAATTCGGGCAACCCTCTGCTCCACGTTTCTTTCTCCTCACTTCCAAAGTATGAAATCTGTTAACACGTGTCTCTCACAGATCGATGGCTATGAATCACTTCATTTATTCGGGCTTCTAGAGTTTTGAACACTCCAACGCCTTTCGCCTCCAAAGTACTATGTACCCAGAGTTACAAGTCGAGCGCCATGCATCTTTCCCGATCAACGACTTTGATATACTTCGGGACTTTGACGTTCAAGAGTCCTTAACTTGTGTGACCCCACTTTCCTCCAAAGTGTCTATCTTCTGAAATGGAAGATCTGTTGACACCTATGCTCATCTATCGGATGACTCATATGAACTCTGGCTCTCCGGCCTTCGAAATTTTTGTTCCAACACATCCATTTCTCTCCCGGAGTGACCTCACCCGAAGTTGATGATCTGTCAATGCGTGTCTCCCACAAATCGACAACTGCAAATCACTTTGGGTCTTCGGGCTTCGGGAGGTTCAACCTCTCCACACTCATTTTCTCCCGAATTAATTTCACCCGAAGTCAACGTATTTCCGCTACATATCTTCTCTCTTAGATTTACGGTAGAGACGCACTCTGTCACTCTGCGGATTTCCAAAGGAAGTCATGGCTAATCGCCTCTTAATACCCTAGTGTGTGCCACTCTGAGCGGGACACCTGGCATCGTCGTCACTCGACACATGGTTCCCCATGTAATCTTGATGTAATACCCACATTCCCTCGATTGAACGGTCGAGAGGGGTCTCGAATGATCCATAGATCCACGGTCCACATTACTTTGCTACTTCGTTGTTTGGGAGTTTTGGCGTTACTAAGCCTCTATTCTCCCGAAGCGGTCAATGCCAGACTGAATAGCTCATAGATCTGACGGTCAGGATGGCTCACGGGCATCCTTAGATATAAGGCCCAGATTAACTTTGGGACTTCAAGACTTCAGGGATTTTACCTCCCTTATGACGAACTTTCTCAATTCGCCGAACTCGTGAAGTCAGAATGACTCAAGGGGTTAAATCCTGCACTCTTTCCCATATCCAACGGTCACATCAGACGTTGTCTCTTCCCAAATAGATCTCGTTCATTCATCTTACAAAAAAAGGAACCTTCCCTTTCGATACTTCAATCTCTCTATTCTTCCTAAGCTTTGTTAGCTCTGAAAGGCTTAATATATTTGTGCTCTTTCTCTTGAACCTAACACTTGGAAGAATTATTTCGCACACCCCTTGTGCTCATTCATGAACTCTAGAACTTAAGATGTCCTCGGTCTCTGTCGACCTCACAGAGAGCATGTGCATATGTGCACTACCTCTCCTGATCTTAACAGACTCCTTCCTCCAGGAGACTCAGAACGACTGGGAGTGTTGACATGCACATGTGAAACTATGCTCAAAGTCGACGAACTCACAGTTTGTTTATTTTAACTTGGGCCACCATAGGGCTCAAGCATTTACATGTACAAGCCAAATAATTTCTTACTTGATTAAATACACAATCAGACAGAATTAAAGGGATATAGTATAACCATTAAGTAAATATGCACATCCTTGAAACATTCATAGGATATCCAACTTTAATTTACGGTTACAATTCAATTACACAGGATATGAGAATACTTATCTATTACAGGTTGTAGGAAACTAACTGACTATGAGTGTGTACCTTTCCACCGAACCATAGGCTTAGAGGCATTCATCCTTAGCACTCTAGCCACCCCCGTTCCAAGCCATGATATCACTAGGGAACTATGACGTCTCTCAGAGACCTTCTCTCTATCACAATATCCCTGCGAGGTTTATCAGATGCTTCCTCAGCATCAAGCTCGCGTTCGGGTCCTTCAAGTCATGTTCTCTACACTTCCTTTTGGTTTGCACATCTCCTTACGAGCTTGCGCTCTTGCCTGGTGTCTCTTCTCTTGGTGTCCCTCTTCCTTACCATCCCCGTGTATGTATCTTACCTTCCTTCTTTAGGAAGGTTTTCTGACGTATCATGTTCCTTCTGTCAGAAGGAAGCTCAGGTCTGCAGGTCTCTATGGTACTTTGGGCTGAAATCCCATGTTTCCATTCATGGGGGTGGTTGATTATTCAAGCACCAGTCCTTTCCTTCATTAACTTATTATTTCCTCTATATATATCATGGCTCGTACTTCAAGGCTTCACCCCCCCAACAGTCAGTTATGGGAAATTTAATAATAATACATTTACATCGTCCACATGCCTTAGCATGGTAATCCTATTTTATGATTAATTACAAGCTAGGGAAACAGGGGTGTTACAATCCCCTCCCCCTTAAAAAGGAACACCGTACTCGGTGTTCTTTCTCAATAACACATTTTATGAATTCCTCATCCAGCTTCTTCAGAAATTTCGATCCGCTTTCATGGTCAGGTCCTTTATAGACTCTTGGCCTTCGTCACCTATCTTCAATAAATTCTTGGACAACAAGAACATTAATCACAATGTTTTGTGAAAACATCTTACTTTTGTTCAAAATTCAAGAGGAAAACTTCATAATCTAGCACAATACTTATTTGTGTAGTTCTTGAGTTTCCATCCACATGGTTTTCTTGCTATCCAAGCTCACTATTTTTCCTTGACATACCCATTGTGTGCATGATCCCAATCAATAGTTTACAAGAACTATAAGAGTCTCCTCTTCCTTGCGGTCACTCACCCTCCAGGCCCAAGCTCAGGCATCCCTTTCTCTGCTATACAGTTCCTCGGGTGATCCATATTGCCTTGCCAAGGATTTCTCTCACAAGAATAATTTCAGAGACTTCATCAAGCCTTACAGTTGAGGTGTCCCTCAGACTTTCTCTGTCGAGACATCCCTCCGGCTTGTGTTACTTAAACACAACATATTCCAGGCGATCATGACTTACCACGAGGTTCTCATGTATCAACAATGGCCTCTTTCATTCTTTTCATCTTGACAACCTTCATCTATCCTTTCTAGACAAATCTTTTTGTTTCATCTGTAACAAAAGCATACTGAAATTATGAGACATCATCATAAATTTCAAATTCAGAATTTTTTTATTCCAAATCTGTCACCCACAGATTTTCCAGCTCCATTCTTGTTTTCAGATCTCTTCCACATGGAACCAAATCCACCATTCATGGGACATTCCTTCCCATAGCAGTTTGGTTCAATATGCAATTTTGGTCTTCCTTATGGGCTTAAAACACTGCCATATCCAAGACCTGTTTCTCCCTGCAATTCATTCTTTACACATCCAAACAAACTGTTAGTCTCTCATGCATCCATGTATATACATATATATATATATATATATATTCAAAACCATGCATATTAACAGTTCATCACATCTATATAAACATGAAAAGGGGATTTCATTCCTTGCCTATGCCTCATTTCAACATACCAAACCTTTCAAAATGTAATTCAACATTTCAAAGGATTTTAACAAATGTGCCAATATTCATGGCCACATTCAAACCCAATGCACTCTTACATTGATTTCAAGTTTGTCACACTTTATAACAAGTTCTTGGCCATGGTGTGTTGGAATTTAACCAACCTCTTCACCATATGGCTTATTCATTTTCATTCACTCTTATAGCAGGACCATTATTCCTTCTATAGGTTGATCACGATCCCAAATCAGTACACATGAAACTCGAAAGTTTCACATGAATTCCTTTAAGCATTCTTCCTTCATTAATAACCAGGGTGTTAACACTCATGGCCACCCAAATTTGTTTTCCTTCAATGCTTACATAATGTAAGTAAAACATTGGAAGGTCCTCCTTCCTTACTGAAAAATCCATTGTCAGCCATCTTATGCAACATCCATTCCCTCAATGAATTCCATGCAACGTGCTAACTATGAGCACCTTTATTCCCATAGAACTAGTCCCCACGACCACAGTCTAATGTAGAGTGCTAAACTCTACCTTCCTTGAATGGCCTAGATGAACTATGTTTTCTCTCCATGCCATCGAGAGTTGTGACCTTAGCTCTATTATTTGTAGGCGCTACCCTTTCAGCTCCCATTTCCAGGTGTTATGATCCTGGCTAAACCCCTTGTCTACAATTCAACGGTGAAGATCCATCTTCCCCCAAATCTAACAATGGCAAGGGATTGTGGAACCTCAACTAGTTCGCGGTTTAATTCTCCTTTCGATCTCCGCAATGGATACAGGCTGTTAATATTATCCGTGGATCGATTCTATCCACACGATTCCAATCATAACAATTTCGGCATAGAAGTATTTGACCGAGAATTTAGATTGAGAGCTTGATTTTCCAAATCAAACCACATAACCCAATCACGATACGAGTTTACATGACATTAACGCGTGGGTTCCTTGCAGGTCCACCCACCGATCGTTCACAGATCAATGGTTCACAGTGATTGGGGAATCCCCAATGTGCTCGCTCTTTATTGAAGAGTTCAATCTTCGTAATCTGAAAAGTGCTCACCCCACTCTTTTAATCGTGGTCATTGATCATCCACCCCAACAAGATCAACAGTGTAGTTTGATTGCGGGCCATGAACTAGTGATCCCGTTAATTCTGACTTCGTGCTCCACAATGAATACAGATCGCCTGATCTTCGATGCTAGCACCCTATTTCTGTTTTTTACCTCATCAACGGTGCTTTAGGGGTATTCTTACACTCCTGTCAACAATATTTCTACCACAACCTTCCCATGGTCATCCTCTGCTTTAGGTTCCCCATCATTGGTAATTGTCTCCTCAACAGTTCCAATTCCTTTCTATACACAACATGCATAATTAGTTGTAATATCAATTAAAATGCATGTATCATACATTCAAACCCATAAAACATCTTCAAAATGTCCTAGCATATATTTATGCACTTCATCACATTATCCTCAAAGGTTTTCATGAATGCAATACAAAAAGTTCTCCATTGTTTTTGCAGTAATACAATCATCATCACTATGGTGTCAAAACATTTACTTTTATTAGTAAATCATCCTTCTCATTCCAAAGGAAACATAACACATAGAAATAAAGGAGTCAGGGGATCTCCCCTTCTTTCAATTCTTTCTACACCACCTGGGACTTTTCATCCCAACTAAGTTATCTCTAAAGTCCTCGTTGTCTTTTCTTAACATGGGTTCAACCAAGCTTATTCAATCAAACATACTCATTTACTCATTCATTAGTATTCTATTCATTACATGATGCTTTCAAAATTCATTAGTATTCTATTCATTACATGATGCTTTCAAATGTAATCTAAGATATATATATATATATATATATATATATATATATATATATATATATATATATATATATATATATATATATATATATATATAAGCTTTGTAGCTCACCGCTTAGTTTCTCAATAGTCAATAAGGTTGTGACTTTGATCTCCTGATAGAGTTTTCACATATTTCTTCCACATGGAACTCCCTCAACATGCAACTTACTTATTTCCCCTTACCGCCCATCACTATCTGTGTTGGACTCAGCCTTGAGTTAGCTCTAGTTGTTTATCAAATATTCCATAAGGAATATAAAATGCATCTTTGTCATGCACCCAAATTATGTATCCATACATATTTTGGTTTTGTTAACTTACATCCATGATGTACTTAACCATATGGATAATCAAAAGTATGTGCGTAGCTGCCATGGGTATATTTCACAACCTACATACATCTCTATTATAAAATTAGTCAACTCATGACTGTTCAATCTCATCCTTATGTGATACTCAAGGCACAATCATTTGCCTCTTGTCCTGACACAGACCATCCTTTCTCATTTACTCTTTTATTTATTTATACTCATCTTTCATGAGGAAATGGAGCGCATTCCCCCTTAAGCTATCATTCAAAACAAAACTTTCATGACTCTTTAAAAAAATGGAGTCAACCATGCATCCATGGTTTTCACTTAATATTGGCAAGTGCAATTCTTGCCTTACATATCACTCATCAAGGAAGCCATATTGTGCCTTTAGTATACATATGTCCTTACGTCATATATGTGCATCACTTTCACATTTAATATCATTCATACCTATCGGGTATTACTATCAAGATTCATATCAAGAAGCTTCAAAATTCATTAAATCCATGCACTCAAGCATAAACACACGCAAACCTAACCAAACATTCATGATGCAAGCTCATTTATTTCACCCTTTCCATGTCATGCATGCACATCGGCATCTCAAACTTCTAGAGTATCTTTAGGTTGAGATCGGTCTTGATCATTACATCTAGAATTCTTCTTTCTGTTTAGCATAGTCAGGGATGGAGGCCATTCTCCTCCTCCCACAAGAACTCTGGAAGATTAGTTTCCTATCCACCAAGCAAGGGAGGCTGCTATGATTTCTCACTCAATCATTATATAATTCTACAGCTCTGTTTATCAACTTGATTAGAAAAAAAATAACCATGTCCAACAATTCTTATACCCAAAAAGAAAATTTGTTTCTCAGTCCACTTGAAACCTGAGAGTTGCGCATGCTCTCCCTTTTCAGGGAATGGTCACCAGAATCATTCCTCTTATCGTGAGGGGTTATACACCTATACTAGGTTTAACCCTTCATTAAAGCAGTAATCATTACTACTATGGATCCTTTCCATCCATTCACATTGCTATTTTAGTTTAAATATTAGTGTTCTTCAGCATAATCCCATTCCTGTAGGATCGACTTTCATTTCCCAAGAAATTCTAGGCTCCCTTTGTCACAGACTAGCATGGTTCAATATCGTTGGGGTAAATTCCCAGCTGTATTTTAAATCTGCATCCTTCTACTCAGGGAAATTTTGTAGATGATTTATGTTTGGTGGTAATATTCTCCACAAGCTCATCTTAGCCTTGTTAACCGAATCTTATGACTGTACAACAATGCGTACAATTGCACAGTGAAGTCAACTTATTTATTTGGGAACATTAGCAACATACAATGCCAATTTCCAAAACATCTATCAACAATAAAGGATCTCATTCCTCTCTTTGGTAGAGGTTTTCTAAGCCTCTTAGGAATGTGGTAAGATAGGGTGTTACCCCTTAAGTTCTCCATAAATAATTTCATATGACTCATGAATGAGCCCAAGAAGGCCGAGTGTTTTTGTCGTGCTCTGATACCAATTTGTAACACACCCATGGTGGGGCGCAAAAATTTTGTTCTTCTTAAGAGGATCAATACCCTCATTTGAGGTCTCTATTCCATTCCGCTCTTCTAGATCTCTCCAGCCATGGTCTCCATGCTTCGAACCAAGCTCAGAGCTGGCAAATATCCTCTCCCAATTTCTTCAGGTTATTTCGTCCCTCAATACTTGCATATGACTGTGGGCTATAACCAGATGCCAAAACAATAGGCACCAAGACAACCACCGCCCGAATCCTTCAGAGTGGCAAATCTCAGAAGTTCACAATCCAATGTCGCGTGTCCTTGGGGTTTCGATGGCCCTGATTCACTTTGGGATTTTAGTGTTCAGGAGTCCTAGATGCTCACACACCCTTTTCTCCCGAAGTACTCTGTACCCGGAGTTCTAGATAAAGTGCCACACGTCCATTTTAAATCAACGACTCAGGTTCATTTCGGGACTTCAACATTCGAGGGCTTCAGATGTTGCTGCAACCTTTCATCCTGGAATGTTTTCTTCCAGAGTTAAGGATCATGTGCCATGCATATTTCCCAATCAACGGTTATGGTTTACTTTAGGACTTTAGCGTTCTAGAGTTTCGAACATTCCAACAATTTGTTCTCCCGAAGTACTTTCTTCTAGAGTCAAGGATCATGTGCCACATGTCCTTCTCGTTTGATGGTGGGGATCCACTTCGAGCAACCCTTTTCTCTGCATTGCTTTCTCCTCGTTTCCAAAGTAAGCGATTTGTTAACGCGTGTCTCTCACAGATCGACGGCTATGAATCACTTTGGCTATTCGGTCTTCGGGAGTTTCGAACACTCCAACACCTTTATCCTCTGAATTACTCCATACCTGGAGTTAAAGGTCGAGAACCATGTGTCTTTCTCGATTGAAAAATGTGATCTACTTCGGGACTTCGACGTTTGAGAGTCCTTAACTCGCATGACACCACTTTCCTCTGAAGTGGCTATCTTCTGAAATGGAAGATCTGTTGACACTTGTCCTCAGATGTCGGACAACTCAGATGAACTCTGACTCTCCGACCTTCAGAATTTCTAGTCCAACACATCCCCTTCTCTCTCGGAGTGACCTCACCCAAATTCAATGATCTGTCGACGCGTATCTCCCACAAATCGACGACTGCAAATCACTTCGGGTCTTCGGGCTTCGGGAGGTTCAACCTCTCCACACTCATTTTCTCCCACAGTAATTTCGCTCGAATTCGATGGATTTCACCACGTATCCTCTCTCTCATATTGATGGTATAGACGGACTCCGTCGCTCCACATATTTCCAAAGGAACTCACAGATAATTGCCTAATAATACCCCAGTGTGTTCCACTCTGAGCGTGACACTTGGCATTACTGTCACTCGACACATGGGTCCCCACATACTCTCGATGTAATACCCACATTCCCTCGATCAAATGGTCGAGAGGGGTCCCGAAGGATCCATAGATCTACATTTGACATTACTTCGCTACTTATATCTTCGAGAGTTTTGGCATTACTAAGCCTCTATTCTCCCAAAGTTGTCAATGGTGGATTGACTACCTCATAGATATGATGGTCGAGATGGCTCCTAGGAATCCTCAGATCTAAGGCCGAGATTAACTTTGGGACTTCAGGGATTTTACCTCCCTTGCGATGAACTTTCTCAATTCGCTGAAATCATGAAGTACAAAGGACTCAAGGGGTTAACTCTTGTGCTCTTTCACATATCCAACGGTCACATCAGACCTTGTCTCTTCTCGAACAGATCTCATTCATTCATATTCCAAAAAAATGAATCTTCCCTTTCAATACTTCAATCTCTCTATTCTTCCTGAGCTTTGTTAGCTCTAAAAGGCCTAAGAGCTTTGCGCTCTTTCTCTTGAACCTAACACTTGGAAGAATTATTTTGTGCACCCCTTGCGCTCATTCATCAACTCTATAACTTAAGAGGTCCTTGGTCTCTTCCCACCTCACAGAGAGCCTGTGCATACATGCACTACCTCTCCTAATCTTAATAGATTCATTCCTCTAGGAGACTTATAATGACTAGGAGTGTCAACATGCACACGTGAAACTATGCCCAAGGTAGATGAACTCACAGTTCATTTATTTTAACTTGATCCACCACATGGCTCAAGCATTTACATGTACAAGCCAGATAATTCCTTACTTCCTTAAATACACAATCAGACAGAATTAAAGGGATATAGTATAACCATTAAGAAAATATGTACATCCTTGAAACATTCATAGGATATCCAACTTTAATTTCTATTTACAATTCAATTACATGGGATATGAGAATACTTATCTATTACAGGTTGCATCCAAATAACTAACTGTGGGTGTGTGCCTTTCCACCCAACCATAGGCTCAGAGGAATTAATTCTTAGCACTCTGGCCACCCCTGTGCCAAGTCATGATATCACTAGGGAATTATGTTGTCTCTCAACGACCTTCTCTCTGTCACAATATCCCTGCGAGGTTTATCATATGATTCCTCAGCATCAAACTCGTGTTCAGGTCCTTCAGGTCATGTTCTTTTCATTTCCTTTTGGTTCGCGCATCTCCTTCCAATCTTGCGCTCTCGTCTGGTGTCTCTTCTCTTGCTATCCCTCTTCCTTACCATCCTCGTGTATGTATCTTACCTTCCTTCTTTAGGAAGGTTTTCTGACCTATCCTATTCCTTCTGTCAGAAGGAAGCTCGGGCCTGCAGGTCTCTGTGGTACTTTGGGCTAACAACCCATGTTTTCATTCATGGGGTGGTTGATTATTCAACCAACAGTCCTTTCCTTCATTAAATGATTCTTTCCTATAGAGATATCATGGCTCGTACTTCAAGGCTTCACCCCCCCAACAGTCAGCTGTGGGAAATTTAACAATAATACATTTACATCGTCCACATTCCTTAGCATGGTAATCTTATTTTATGATTAATTACAAGTTGGAGGAAATAGGGGAGTTACAAGGAGGAAGTACCACCTTCGTTCACACACACTCCTCTCGCCACCAGTCTTATGGCCCCCCCAAAGGACCTATATTATGGTGATGGCAACTGCATAGTGGAGGAAGATATTCCCCCGTGCTAGAAGGAGACCCCCTTGAATGTTATTTCCGCGGTGGATGAAGATGATACAACGATTGCAGTGCATACAGTGGACACAGGAAACACAACTGAAGCAGTGGAATAAATGGACGCCAAGATGATGGAGGATCTGCCTCTGTCGACCCCTCTCTAATTCATAGAGGAGCATATTCAACTCATTTTTTATTTGTGATAAAAATTGGATGATCGGGCCCATATCCATAACTTCTTGGGACAATGCTTGGACCTCCTGATGGGTGCGATGATAGATTATCTAGCAAGAAAAATATGTCCAACCTATGGACAATTCTTTGTCCCAACCTACAACGCTCAAGGATGGTCGAGCCCAAGCTAACGTCGAGGTTTCATGGTCTCTTTTTGCTTTCGTCATTACCGCAGAGAGTTACCATTCTCTTTCATGCTTTGTAAGACATCCGACCAGGGCCACTGTGTAATAGATACTCTGTTGGAAATACTAAAACAACTGAGAGGGGGGGGGTGAATCAGTTGTTTATAAGCTTAAACAATTTTATACCTTCTTAACAATTATTAATATTTCTTCATGTGTCATCAAGCAACATACAGC
>SNQJ01S0033267.1:304973-329122 GCA_010110895.2 Picea sitchensis
AACATGTGCTTCCGAAAACTTTAAAATGTTTGATTGAGGCAGGTCTTCCAAACCAAAGTTCATAAGGGGTCTTGTCACTGTGTGGTCTGAGATGAGCTTTGTTAAGAATATTTTCCCTGCTGTGGGAAGACAGGTGACATAATTAGGTGACATAATCATATTTTTTGTATAGCCACACAATGATATAAATATATTTTTGGACTCTTTTATTTACAAAAAAATATATATATTATGGGTGTTTGAAAATCTTGCACTAATCTAAAAAAATCTCAAAATATGATATTAAAGAATCTCACTTTTTTTTTTGTTACGAGGCTCATATGTTAATTGACGTTCATCCCAACTTAATATTATGGGTGTTTGAGAATCTCGCACTAATATAAAAGAATCTCAAAATCTAATGATTTTATGGGAGAGTAATATAATTATGACTAGTTCTTATTTATTTATTTAGATTCTATGGGAGAGTAATCTAATTATGACTAGTTCTTATTTATTTATTTAAATTAATTTTTTAAATGCATTTTAACTAGGATATCTTTGACTTTTTAACGTTGTTGTATATGGATAAAGAGGTTTTGTAAATGATATTGTCTCATGTGAAGCCTCAACAATTCTTGTATCAATAAAGACGTTTTGTAAAAAATAATTAATTTACAAAATCAAAGTAAATTAAGTACAATTCTTGTATCAATAAAGACATTTTGTAAAAAATAATTAATTTACAAAATAAAAGTAAATTAAGTATCAAAATATTATGTCTATGGGCATATCAAAGTATCATGTCTTGATTTCATATCAATTAAAAAATATTCATCAAATAATAATAATCACCCACTCTGTGTAGATTTTGACTCTATAGGTGAATGAACCTATCGTTGTACCTGCGATATTTGGACAAATATCCTTTGTGATGTGCAGGTCACATTATTAGCGAACGAAACGAACTACTTTATCATATCAAACTGTAAATACCTTAATCTCGTTCTATATTATTTTTTTTTTATTTTCATGTATGTATTGTTGGAAGTACCAATGCATCAGGACATGTAAGGATATTTGTCTTGAATCAGGGTTCAACATCTAATTATACTCAAGCCCATATTATGGGGAAACAAAATGTAATCATGCATTCCACACACCATACAATTGACATACTAGAGTAAATTTGTTACAACTGGCAAACTAGAAGATGTAAATACATTGAATTGGTCCACAAAAACTTCTCTTCTTTCAATTTCAACTACATTATGAATAGTTGTGCATTATCCATTTAATATACTATTACATTTTATAAATGAAACAAACATATTAGAAAAAGTGCCTATATTCTCCTTGAGATGTTGTAGGTTTAGACCTTTTCTTCCTCGGATTAAAATTAAAATTGAATAAATTAGTAGCAGACTAACATCATCCATTGCATTTCTGGTGTATAATATCATGAGCCACCATTGTGTCACTCTAAAAAGTAAATTTGCATTCTTCCAGTTTCCATACATTATGGATGGTTGTGCATACCATAACCAATATAATACTAAAGTTCTAGGGATGATGCGGTTTCTTTCCAGCTTATCATTAAACTGAAGACAAACAGATGACACAAGCATATTGCAAACAAAGCTTAGATATCATCCTTGGTGTTGGGATCGAAAGATGTCCTAAAAACAACCTTAGTCTAACATTAAATTTATCAACCGAGGATTCGTCTTCTCTTTCAATAATGTTAGCAAAGTCTATGAAGATAGTCGTAGAGGTTTAAATCATGTAGATAATTCATTTACAACAAATCTGAGTCTATCTAAATTACTGCAATAATCAATTTCTTCACGCATTCATAAAAACTCTGAAGCTAATAACTCACTCAACAGATTGTAATCTGAACAATAACGCACCATGAATCAAAGCATCAATCAATTTACTGAATTCATTTATCTAAGAAACAATAATTTAATCTGCGAAAACACTTAATGAATTAATCTCTCAATGATTAATTAATCTACTATAAAGGAACAACGATCTACTGAATATTTAAAAAGGAACAACAAATGTGAATTAAACGAAAGGAACAAAAAATGTGAATTTAACAGAACAACAAATGTGAACTTAACGAAAGGAATCCACAAGCGATAAATTAACATCAAATGGAAATGTAACAACAATCGATAATATCCAGATGGAACATCTATTCTCTGCAAATGGAACATCATAACCAATTCATAAAAGAATCACACATTAACGAGTCTATCTTAACTGTTGAAAGGAAATTCAAATCACAGAACTATAACAGAATTGATATGATTACAGATGAGACAGTAGCTCCTGTCGACTGGGCCCACGGTCTTCAGAAGATACTGCTACGAAAAAATCAGTACACAGAAATGATCAAAACGCTTGAAGCTTTCATTAATTCCATAACCGATAAATCATTTACAATGGATTGCTATACAAAATGTCAAGAATTAAGAGATCTAAATGCTTGGTTAAATTCTTGGGTATCTCTCTATCGTTCAATATCCTTTATATATTACAATGACATAAGTAAATTAAGCTATCCTAAGGATCGAGAGATCCTTACGATTGCTTTTACTATTTATGAAGATTGCAAGATAAAGAGTCAATCTTCCTTTGAATTGTTTTGTGCTTGATTTCTTCGATCTTCAATGGCCTATGCATGTTCATAATCTTCTTAATTATCTTTAGTTAACAACAATTGTCCATTTCTACATAAAATCAAAACAATTCAAACCAAAGTTCAAAAAATATCTAATATCATTTAATAATATTTCCTAAAGACTTTTTAACCATTTTCTTTCCTAATTACTTCAAATTAATAGAAAAGTCAACAAAGAATATATCACAAATCACAGTAACACGGAGAATATTTATACATTTTTCTCAACCCAACATATCCCCCAACTTACCTTTTTGCATGTCCTCATGCTAAAAGAGATTTTATATGTAAAGCAGTGATACTGAAGGGTGGAGAGGTCTCTTCTCTAGGTCTTCGGAACCCATGCTTACATTTAAGCTCTTCAAAAGCAACATCTTCCCTTTTCTTACGAATTTCATAAACAATTTGATAACCCTCTGGAGGATACCAAATAATGGGAGGACTTTACGTGCATCCAATCCACGAAATCCCTTCTTCCATGATCATTTTAGCATACCTCTCTAACCTGAGAGAAACTGCTTGAAAATTTCTAAAGCCAAATGGTTCCATGTTCTTGAATTCATTTGAAGAGACATTCCATCTTAATTTCGTTGCAGAAAGGGATTCTTCTTTAATCTTTCCAAAATAATGTAGACCTGAATGTACAACATGTCTATGGATGGGAAATAAAGATTCCACAACCTTATCCCTCTTCATGAATTCTCTATGTTGAATAATGGTATCAAAGGGTTTAGGAGGTTCCCCTCTGATCCATAGGTCTAGTCCATTATCCCTTTTCATGAAGACCTTATGTTCTTTAGCCCACCTAATTTGATTTTTGGCAAAATTCAAGAAGGTCTAAAACTGAATATCCCCAATGAATGGATTGGGGTTCTCTTCTTTGTTTTCTTCTAGGATGAAGTTGTGAAGATATACTTCACACAAAAAGAATTGTACTTCATCCTCTTGTTCTTTAAAGCATGAAATAAATTTGAAACAATGGTGAACTCAAAGGGTGTGCCTACCCTAATATCTTTTACTTTTAATAACATATAACGTTCTAATAGAAATAGGGCATAATTAGTAGCAGGGGCCCTGCAAGCTATTATATCAGAATAAACACAAAAAAATTCTTTGATTTTCTCCAAAGCTCCATCAAGTTGGCCCTGTACCTTATTCACCTTTTCTGTATCTCTGCTGAGATCAAAAAATGTCTCATTCTTAGTTGTTGACATGGCTTGGAGTTGTCTGACAAATTTTTGATGTTCTGTCACTGTCACCATTTCACTTCTGCACTGAGTTACGGTTTGTTGGGATTGTTCTAGTTTTGGTTCCAACTTTCTAATAATGGCATCTTGTTCAGGAGAATGAAATACTTCTTCAGTCTAAGCAAATGTTTCTATTGTTGTTGGAGCCCCTATCTGAGTTTCTATTTCAACTATTTCCAAAGGAGCATGAAATTTTGTTTGTGTTGCAACAAAATTGATGTGAACTGTCCTTCTAGGAAGTGGATTTCTTCCCTGTACTCTAGACCTATTAGATTTCTTCTTCTCATGGGCTTTGTCATCTTGTTCCAACTGTTTCTTAAGTTGTCTAATTGTTTCTTTCAATCTGTCAACTTTTTGTTTTAATACTTTTATTTTCTAAACCCTTTTCCTCAATGTCTTGTTTTCATGTTCTAATTTTCTGATTTTGTTATTTCCTTTTCCTATTGTTTATTTCTGTCTATGGGGAATTTCAAGGTATTCCCCACCTTGATCAACTAGTAACCGATTCCCAGTATATTATGGGTGCTCTAGTTTCTCTAAAGGATTTTTCTCGTCGAACTGGGGTTCTGGTTGTTTTGTTCCCTCAGGAGATG
Organism: Picea sitchensis; assembly: GCA_010110895.2. NCBI lineage: Eukaryota > Viridiplantae > Streptophyta > Pinopsida > Pinales > Pinaceae > Picea > Picea sitchensis. Next base: position 309,485 of record SNQJ01S0033267.1, read on the forward strand.
GAATCTCTATATCAGGAAGATCAAAGACAGGGTTTGAATGAGAAGACGTTGGGGTTTGGGGTTCTCCTGGCCTGTCTGTATCTTCAGTAAGTGACATCCCTAAATTTTCCAATACTTGGGCCATATCTTCTTCATAAATTCCAAAGAAATCATCCTTCTTTTTTGCAGGGATTTCATGTGATTGTTGTTCTATTTGTACAGTTTCCTAAGTTCTTTTAGTTTGTGTTGTCTCTTTACCCTTTATTCTTTTTACAGTGGAGGTTTCAGGAACATAAATTGTTCTTTGTCTCTTCTTCTTTGATGTTCCTTCCTGTATACTCTGTGTTTCTTCCAACTAAATGAGGTATGCTTCCATTTCAGGTTGGGTTACTAAAATTTCAAATTGGGCATTATATCCTTCTATCTGGGCTGCCTCAATTCCTTGTGGGGGGATTTCATGGTGGACTTCAGGTTGCTTAATTTGTAGGGGCCTATCGGGGTCAATTAAGTCTCCCCAAGTTATTTGCGTATGGTTTAATGCCCTTTTTACTATCAATTTTACTAACCCGTGATGACTAATTACATTAGCAGGGTCTTTGTCTTTTTGGATTCTTCCAGCGACTTCATGCAGCATGGTTTTAAAAAAGAATGGTAGATTTATCACTAACCGTTGTTTTAATACTGCCGGTAGCTTGAGATGGCTAGGTCTCACCATGTTGTATCGCCCATCACATGTGATATATCTATGTATCATGCCTTCTATCTCCTTCCATGGTTTTCTAAGAGTAGAGGGGTTGAGGCCTTCCCCTTTTTTGTCGAAATCTTCCCCTGGTTCTGCGAAGGACTCCATAGCTTCCTTGAGTGATGTGTATTTACTAGTCCACTATGTTCCTTCATTTGGGAGTCTTTTTAAATCAGCTATAATGGCATCGGTAACTGGTACTTTTATGCCTCGAATTACTAAGACTCCCTCTTATAAGTTTTGTAAGAATGTTAGCGCGACATTTATATCGAATCCCTGCAGTCTATTAAAGTATTGCATCCATCCCATATGGTGTAGAATTTCCCTTTCTTGGTTGGTTACTTGCAGCAATGTAGGCTCGCGGTGGATGCTTCATCCACCCATGTTTTTTGTAAACAAGTTAGCACAACTATCGTTCCCAACTGCAAACTTAGTTAGACCATCCTCTGAGAAAAAATTACTAGAAATGGTAGAAATTACAGAACAACAATGGTATATAGAAATACAAATTTTCCCATTATCTATAATCATTATGGTCTATCGTTAATCGTGCAGAATATTTGTCCCTTGATAAATGAAAATATCGACCTCGACCGTCAGTATGTGTGAACGTAATGATGGTGGTCAGTCAAGTGAGGGATAATTATTACGATGTTGTCGTTGGGAGAACAACCGCTAATAACGTTCAAAGCATTTTAATGTTAATCATGAACAATAATCACACCTTTTGTGGAAAGTACAAGTTCAAATACCAATGTTCAAATATGTTAAGGAAGAATATTCTGAGTAGTCCTAATTTGTTCACGTTTTATAAATATGCCACATATCATAACTTTGTTACTTTCCCTTATGTTGAATATAGCTGGAATGATAGCCTCTCTATTTTTTAAGAAAGGAAGTCTATGAACATAATAAAAACTTAGTGTATTAAGATAAACTTCAATACCCCAGGCAAAGCCACTGCTGCCAGTAGGTGTCCATAGCCTCGATAGGGTTTCCTTTTAACCCATAGGTGAGACAGTATCATTAATAAATAGTTTGAATAGTTTTTTCCCAAAAAGGCCACTATCCTGGTTTGGTGGCCAAACAACAATAATGCCACTCACTAGATTGTAACAAAGTGAATAAGTCGTCTCATGATGAGACCTCTTGTCCTTTGACACTAAATGTCAAAGGCCATTTCCCTGGTGTGGTAGCCATAGTGGGAATGCCACTTATGTTAATCTATTATAATTGTAGTAGGTTGACTCATGATGAGACACCCTATCCTTTTTTGGAGAAGGTTATTTTCTTTAATTATATTTATTTATTTTATTATTATTATTATTATTTAGGCTCTATTAAGGGAGGCCCATCTACTCCTTAAGAGTGTGGGATGGTGTAAGAAGTGTAAGAATGCCAAGTAAAAATGTGCATTAGACTCCTTATTATGATGTGAAGGAAAATTATAATTCAAGTATATGTATATATATAGGGGAAAGCAATGAATTATGGTGGTTAAGGATTATGAACAATATTAAGATAATTCGGAAAAATCAATCCATGAACAATTTGATAAGGTATGCTAGATATTCCTCAAAAATAAAATGAAAAATCTATACCATGATGATTAGAAGTGATATTGTTGAAAATTAGTTAGTGAAGTTCATACCCAAAGGAGTGGCTAAACGTATCAGAAGCACGTGTTGTTGGTGGAAACAAAAATTGTTTATTTTCAAAGGAAAGGAACAACCGCAAAAAGGAACAACAATTGTTCCTTTCGAATGAACAATGCTACCTGAAAAAAGAAACAACAACCACGACAGAGGGTACGACAGTTGTTACATTTGAATGAACGACACTAACCGCAAAGGGAAAAACAATCGCAACAAAGGGAATGACAGTTGTTACGTTGGAATGAACGACACTACCCGCAAAGGGAACATCAATCACAACAAAGGGAATGACAATTGTTACGTTAAAATGAAAGACACTACCCGCAAAGGGAACAACAATTGCAACAAAGGGAACGACAGTTGTTACGTTCGAATGAACGACAATGATGATGTTCAAATTTAACCATCTAATTAAGTAATTGGATACCTCTCGCAAATATTTTTAGCGAATCTAGAATTGATTAGTCATTTAGCTAAATTCATTTAATTTTTACAGGTATGTTTATTCAATGATCGCAGTATTGGATGATTTGCAGTGTCATGCATTCATTTTCTATTTACTACAGTCGCGCATTCTTTTAGTGCAGTTGCCCGAATTTTTTCTACGGAACATGACATATTCATCTCATGTATAAAATAAGGTTTATATTCGATGGATTTTTGAAAGTGAGACAAGAGAAATTTAAAGTTTTGAATGAGGAACAAAAAAGAGTGATAATTATATTTCATTACAGTCATCTTTTTCTAGTTTTTGTTCTCCAAATATCTTTATAATGACTTTCCTAGAAAGTAAAAACCTAAAAACTCAATCAAATCTTTAAAGAAAACTATATACAATATGTACAGTGATGGAAAGACAACAATTTCATGGAGTTGAAGTTATTGGGTTACCTTCCCATCTAGCTAAAATTTGAACAGTAGGATCATTACTTACTTCTTGGAAAAAGGATTCTCTTGAAAGCGGTTGGTGGTAGAGTCGTATCTGATGTCCATTTACCAAAAAAGGAGAACCAGACCCGTCGATGGTAGCTAAGGTGACAGTGCCATTATCATGGACTTAGTTTATTTCATACAGTCCCAACCACCTTGTTTGCAACTTACCAGAAAAATACTAAAATATGGAATCATAGAGAAGCGCCCAATTACCTTTTTGGAAGGATTTCTTCTTGATATGATTATCGTGCCATCTAGCTCTCTATTGTTGAATAATAATCGTGTGATGAAGGAAAAATAAGTGTGCTTCATCGAACTCATTGAGTTGTTGTAAGCGCTACGTGTGTACTTCGGTAAGATCCAGTCCAAATTCCCAGGCCATTCTTAGAGTCTTGATCTCAAATTCAATTGGAAAGATAGGCTCTTTGCCAAAGACTAGGTGATAAGGAGAGTAGACAGTAGTGTTACGCCATGTTGTACGATAGGCCCATAAGGCATTTGGAAGCTCGGCTTCCCAATTTTGACGGTTTGTTGAAACTGGTTTTGTCAAGATTACCTCCAAGAATTTATTGGTACTTTCCACTTGTTCGTTTTCCTGTGGGTGGTAAGGGGAGGTAGCCCTGTGTTTAATGTGATAATTGCGCAAAGTTTCCAAGATTTTATGTGCTTTAAATTGCGACCCTTCATCTGTGATTACTTCCCTGGGTAATCCATAGTGTACAAATAGTTCAAAGAGAAACTTAATGACTGCTTCCTCAGTTGCGTTTGGCAAGGCCATTGCTTCTACCCACTTGCTCATATAGTTTGTTGCAACTAGTATGTAAGCTTGCTGGTTTGATTTTGGGTTGAAGGGGTCAACGAAATCGAGTGCCCATATCTCAAAATGATCCATCACCACTTGTGGTTGCAGGGGCATTTCATCAGCTTGGCCTGGCCGGCCCATTCTCTGATAGCTGTCACAGGCCTGGACATACTTCTTTTCATCTTTGAATATTGAGGGCCAATAGTAGCCCATCTGTAAAACCTTGTGCCCAGTTCTGCATTCTGCAAAATGTCCACCATAGGGCTCATCATGACCCGCCTTCAAGACATCATAAATTTCATCGTCTCTGACACATCTTCGGATCTGAAGATCAGACCTTGTGTGGAAAATCTATCCACCAATCCAAGTGAACCGTGCACTGCGCTGAATAATTAATTTCCTTTATCTTGATGACAGGTGTGCTGGAAATCTCCCAACTGTCAGATAATTTTCCACATCAACGTACCAAGGCATCTTAATAGTGACAGTGAACAAGTGTTCGTATGGAAATTGCTCTTCAATTGTCAAAGAGTTATCTGTTTTTGGTACATGAGACAAGAAATCTACAACAAGATTCTCTCTTCCCGACCAATCCTTAATGGTGATGTTGAATTCCTGCAATAGAAACAACCACCGAGTAACCCATCCATTAGTAATTGGTTTGTTGGATAAATATCTAATAGCAGGGTGATCATTATACAAAATTACTGGATAGCCTGTTCTATAGTGGTGAAATTTATTAATAGCATGTATAATGACTAAAAATTATTTTTTTGTTACTCTGTAATTTAATTCTGCAAGAGTAAGATTTTTGCTAATAAAATAAATAGCATAATATTTCTTGTCTTCTTCCTATCCAAGGACAGGGCCTATAGTGATATCTTATGCATATGAAGAGATGTGAAATGGTAATTTCCAGTTTTCTTTTCTCAGCACCGGTGCTGTTGAAACTAACCTTTTAAGATCTACAAATGAAACATCACACTTATCAGACCACTAAAATTCCACATTACCAATTAAAGAATGTAAAGGTCCAACTGTTCTTGAAATTTTTTCTATGAATATGCGATAATATCCTGCACAGCCAAGGAAACTACATACCTCGGTTTGTGTATGAGGTGTAGGAAAATTAAGGATTACCTCTATTTTTGTTAGGTCTACCTTGATTCTGTCTGCAGAAACATAGTTCCCTGGTACCACACCTTCATTCATCATCATATGAAATTTCTCATGACTCAAAAATAGCCTAGTAGAAATGCAACATTCCAGTACCTTCTCTAGATTGTTTAAAGCTTGATCAAAATTAGTGCCATAAGGGGTGAAATCGTCCATGTAAACTTCAAGTCCTTCATTAATTAAATCAGAAGATATGCTTAAAATAGCTCTCTGGAATGTAGTTGGAGCATTACATAATCCAAAGGGAAATAATTGATATACGAAGGTACCCTAGGGACATGTAAATGTAGTTTTATCCTGGTCTTCCAGAGCGATTTGAATCTGATTATAACCGCTAAATCCATCTAGGAAGGAGAAAAATTGCTTCCTGCTAAAGTATCGAGGACCTGATCAATAAAAGGTAGGGGAAAATGGTCCTTCTTAGTAGCTTTATTGAGTTCTCCGTAGTCTATGAAGATTTTCCACTTACCATTCTTTTTAGGGACGATTACTAGTGGAGAGACCCACTGGCCGTCTGAAATAGGATATATGAAATCTACATCCAACCGTTTCTATAATTCTTCTTTGACAATGTCCCTGAGATGAGGGTTTAATATTCATTGGGGCTGTCGGATGGGTCTGGCATATTTTTTGATATAGATATGATGTGTACATAGTTGGGTATCAATGCCCTTCATGTCGGGATACTCCCAAGAAAAATCTTATTGATATTTAGAAAGGATCTAAATCAATTTTTGTTGTTGTTGTTGCTCATTCAAATTGGCATTAATATTTAGAAATATTTCTGGTATGATTTCAACTGTAATGTTGTTGTGGACAACAATAGTGGGAATCTATTTCTCCATCAATTCTTCCAAAGGATCTCCCTATGCTTCATTATCTAGAACAAATTTTAGCATTTGACATGTTGGGTTTCTTATAACAATTGGGTTGTTAATGAATCTATTGATCACATCATATTCTAGTTGATTTTTGAGCCTAAGATATTCTTCTAATGTGAGAGGAGATCGTAGGTTTTCTTATGGATATTTAGGTGGTTGCAACTACTGATGTATGACAGGAAGACTTGGTTTAGCTAGGGGATACAAGATAAGGTTTTTTATAGCACTTCCTCTAGCAATTGTCATGTTTCCTATGTGACATCCTATGTATGCATCTGTTGTTGCTAGCCATGGTCATCCAATATTAATGGGTGTCCATCGAGTCTACTTCTTGGGTTGATAACTAGGAAATAAGCTGGGTATTCCCAAGAGTCGACCGAAATTACTATGTCTTGTAATGTGTCGACTGGTTTAACCACCGTTCTATCAGCTAGTTCTAACATAGTTGAAGTAGGTTCGAATGAGGTGATCCCTAAGACATTATAGGTCTCGGTAGTCAGAATATTGATGGTTTCACCCAAATCCACCAGTGTATTTGGAAAAAAAAAACCTATATTTGAACCGTTACCACGAGATTCCCTGGGTCTGTGTACTTGACTGGCTCCTACTTTCCTAGAATAAGATCAAACAAAGTTACTACCACGTGAACAGTTGATGGATTCTTAGTTTTCCTTCCAGGCTTCTTCTCACAAAATTCCTTAATTATTTTTCATAAATTGGGATGTCTTGTAAAGCATGGAGGAGTGGAATTTTAACACAAATTATTTAGTTCCCCGATGATATCAAAGTTAGGATATACAAATGGTTTTTCTATCATTAGCCTCTCAGGAAACGGGGGAGAAAAAATTACGTCTTTATTAGGATTTTGTTGCTCGACTGTGTTTTCCCCCTATTCTGTTTCTTTTGTTATGACCACAGTCGATGGTTTTATTATTGGTTGTATATCATTATAATTCTTCCGTTATTGATGAGTGTCACTTTACTCATGAGAGATTACAAGCCCTGATCTCAACCGAAGTTCGTTTCACCCTACAAAGTTTGTTTCACCCTCCAAATTCTCGACAATTTGCACGAGTTGGGCTGGTCTGTTATTAGGATTCGGGTTGGGTTGAGTTGGTAATTGAGGGTGCATTTGAGGTTGAGGATTTTTGGGTAATTAAAATGGATCTTGTAAAGTGGGCTAAGCTTGAGGAGCCATTCCTATGGGTTGATTGGTCAGTGCCATGGGGCGCTACTAGTTTTGAGTCCAGTTGGGGGCTTGGGAAGTTGTGTTAGTCCACTGTGAAGGATAGGGGTTATTATTTAAATTCTTCCAAAATGGGGTAGGGCATTGTGAGTTAGGCAAAGTAGGATTAGAAACTGGTTGATTTAGACAGGGTACAATAGGATATTGTTGGGACTTCCAGGTGGGGTTAGAAAATGGTTGGCCCTGCTATGTGTTTCTCGAATTATGCTGCTAATTATACTACCCAGAAAAGAAAGAAGAAGGATCTTGTAGCGTACCTGGGGGTCGAGCTTTCCACTGGTGATGCTGAGCCATTAGATATATTGGTTCTATTTCCTCTTCTTCTTCTTTAAAGACAAATTTTAGTCCTGGGAGTGATGTACATTTCTCTGTTGCATGGTCTTTGAAACAGATGGCACAGGTCCAAACCATGTCCAAGGGACACTCTCTTGAACCGTGTTTCCTTCTGCATTGTGGGAAACATATATCCAACTATTGTTCTGCTTCTTCTTGTTTCTGTTTAACCTGCAGAACATCCAATTATGTAGTCAGAGTACCCAAAATGTCATTTTTAAAATTTTCTAAAAGATCACCGATTTCTACTCAGGAGACGCTCTCGCTAGTGATGTTGCTACTTCTGGTTATGGGAGCTTGTATTCCCGATATGGTTCATGTACTACCGCGTGAACACCTAATACACAATTGGACAATGTCATCATATGTTTATTGATAAAGGTCACATTTTCACATTAAATTCAATGTTTCTACCCATTCATCCTTCATACCTTTTATTAGAGTGGCTTTAAGTACCTCACCTGGTAATGTATCATTGGGTGATCTCTATAGGTTATATTGAAATCTTTCAACATATTCTTCTAGTGTTTCATTTTCTTTTGCAATCATTTTAAATATTTCATCCCTTAAATCCCTAGTTCTACAGTAGCATTGATATTTCTTAAGGAAGGCTTGTTTCATTTCATCCCATGAATTTATAGTTCCTCCCCCCAATTCCATAAACTATCGTAAAGTTGATCCTTTTAAAGTGGAAGGAAATAGCTTTAGTTTTTGGGGTTCATAGGTATAGTCATAGCCTCTACATAGGACATAAAAATCGAATAAGAACACATCAAGGTCCTTTGAGATCAATCCATTGAAGGTTGGAAGATTCTGTAGTGGAATGGATTTCATTGTTGCATTAGAAACTGGATCAAATATAGGATATTCCAAAGTGGAAGTCTGAGGTCGCGACTGATTTTGTTGTTCCATTTGGTCGCAAATGTGCCAGTAACCTTCATGGATTTCTTGGTCTGGGTGTTCTATTCGGGGTGGTTGATTACTTGGTCCCTTAGGATATTTAATCGCACTACCTATGTCTGGGATTTCAGGTGTTCCTTACCCTGCCAAAATCACAGGAGATCTAGGTTTACGGGGTGGTGGGTTTGCCTCAATAATCCCACTGGTCTCCCCTTCTCCTTCTTTCAAATTACAATAATTTACCTCATCTAAAGGACTGAAAAGTGGAGTATGTGTATTTTGGAAACTTTGATCAGTCCCTTCAGTTCTTCTATGAACCTCAGCATGAGCTGCAGTTGGTGAGTTTGTTGCTTAAGGGATTCGGATAGAACCTTTTCAAGGTCTAACCGAGGCTTGAGATTCATCCTTTCAGATAATTTCGTCTATGAAAGTGCTCTTTCCAAGGGGCACCGGGCCCTCGCATTTTGTATTTTTTGGTAAGGGTTTTTGTTTTTCAGGTGCTTTTTTCTTAGTCATACACACTGACACAAATTCTATGCACCTATATAACCTCTATTCATTAGCTGAAGGTAGGTGTTGGCACAAGCATTTTACTTGTTGCCTACATAGGTTCTTACCTTTGATTTTCAATACCTCATCCTCCAAAGACACAACCTATGCTATATTTGACATTCTCCCCAACAACGGTGCCAAAATGTTGGGCTCTAAAGATGTCCTAAAAACAACCTTAGTCTGACATTAATTTTATCAACCGAGGATTCGTCTTCTCTTTCAAGAATGTCAAAAAATTCTATGCAGATAGTCATAGAGGTTTAAATCGTGTAGATAATTCAGTTACATCAAATCTGAGTCTATCTAAATTACTGCAATAATCAAGTTCTTCAAGCATTCATAAAAACTATGAAACTAATAACTCACTCAACAGAATTGTAATCTGAACAATAACACACCATGCATCAAAGCATCAATCAATTTACTGAATTCATTTATCTAAGAAACAATAATTTAATTTGTGAAAACACTTAATGAATAAATCTCTCAATGATTAATTCATATATTGGAAAGGAATAGTGATCCACTGAATATTTAAGAAGGAACGACAAATGCGAATTAAATGAAAGGAACAACAAATGTGAATTTAACAGAAGGAACAACAAATGTGAATTTAACGAAAGGAATCCATGAACGATAAATTAACATCAAATGGAAATGGAACAACAATCGATAATCTCCAAATGGAACATCTATTCTCTACAAATGGAAAAACATAACCAATTCATAAAATAATCACACATTAACGAGTCTATCTTAACTATTGAAAGGAAATTCAAATCACAGAACTATAACAGAATTGATACAATTATAGATGAGACAGTAGCTCCTGTCGACTGGGCCCACGGTCTTCAAAAGACATTGTTACGAAAAACTCAGTACGCAGAAATGATCAAAACGCTTGAAGCTTTCATTAATTCCATAATCGATAAATCATTTACAATGGATTGGTGTACATAATGTCAACAATTAAGAGATCTGAATGCTTGGTTAAATTCTTGGGTATATCTCTATCGTTCACTATCCTTTATATATTACAATGAGATAAGTAAATTAGTCTATCCTGAGGATCGAGAGATCCTCGGGATTTCTTTTACTATTTATGAAGATTGCAAGATAAAGATTCAATATTCCTTTGAACCATTTTGTGCCTGATTTCTTCGATCTTCAATGGCCTGTGCATCTTCATGATCTTCTTAATTATCTTTAGTTAACAACAATTGTCCATTTCTACATAAAATCAAAATAATTCAAACTAAAATTCAGAAAATATCTAATATCATTTAATAATATTTCCAAAATACTTTTTAATCATTTTCTTTCCTAATTACTTCAAATTAATAGAAAATTCAACAAATAATATATCACAAATCAGAGTAACCAAAAAAATATTTATACCTTTTTCTCAACCCAACACTTGGGATGTAGGATAATATAAAAATAAACAAAATATGGACGACCAAATAGAGCTTAGATATATAAGCTTCCAAACCAAGATTAGATATCGTCCAACTAGGAATAAAAGTTGGACAACGAAATAATAACAATGATTTTGATAACAATTCCTCCAAAGGGATTTGTAGAAAAATATCTAAAGAATAAGTGGCATCATCCATGCCATTTCCAGTCCATGGGAATATATATATTATAACAAGCACATCCAATAGCAATTAATACCACGGGTCATAGGTATCTCTCTCACTCTCTCTAAGAAGATAATTTTCATTCTTCCATTTTAAGAATTTAAGAATCTGAAACCTCCACTTCTGCTTTCTTAGGAACATTGGAAATATGTAGGAGAAAATAAGGTACACATGATTTCATTCTACATTTAAATAAAATCCAGACATCTGAGGGGATCATTAGTGATGAAAATGGGATTTAAAAAACAGAAATATACAAGCATGAAAGTAAGAAAATAAAAATTAAGGAGGCAAATCATCTAATGAAAAGGAAGGAAAATAATTCAACTTATTTGCTCCATATATGTGCAAAGACATGAAATGGAATGACAGGATACTCGATCGTGGGATATAATAACTACATGTAGTCCATCCCGACCCCAAGACGGACCATAATCATAAGGAAAACATATGTCTAGCCAATGCATATCCCGACCCCAAGATGAACCATAAACAGAAGGAAAATTATATTATTTGTCGTTGGGATTCCAGAGTGAACAGTAGATTTTTCTTCCACGCGTCCATCGCCATTCCTCTTTCCAATGTTGTCAGAGCTATTGAAGACACCAATCAACTTCATGACCTCAACCCAAAGGGCTTTTTGTGGGATAGATTACTACGGAGGATTTCTGATGAGTTTATCAAGAAATTGGAGGTCTACTTGGGATTTAATGAGGACAGTGTCGATATATAATTCTTAGAATTATTATACTATCACTCTCGTCAACAAAATGCCCAGAGGTGGAATGAATATGTGATGGAAGCGATTGAGCAGCTGCTTCTCAAAAAATATATGGAGGAAGGCCATGTTAGTTATGAGTATGTGATTGTATATTGCCAGTTGTTCTGGTTGTTCTGGCTAGTTGTATCAGTCGTTAGGATTTCTTGTTTTGTTTCTTGATTCAGTTGTAATGTTTCTCATTTATAAGGTTCATCCTTTCATATAATACGAATGCGCTCTACACATTCTTATTCCTAATTTTTCTTCTTTGTATTATCTTCTTAACTTCTTATTTTGTCATGGTATCAGAGCGTAGGATGTAAGCCTCTTCATAGAGCCTGGAGAGAAGCTAGATCCTAGGAGGAAGATCACGAGAGGTAAGACTCTTCACAGAGCTTGGAGAGAAGTCTGTAGTTTGCTAAAGGAGCATCGGAGACATCAGACTACTCAAAAGATCCTTGGAGACAACAAAGCGTGAGGAAGCAGCACTGCAGAAGGACGAAGCGTTTAAAGATTCATGAAATCCCTTCTTCAGGAGGAATTTGCAGAAGCAGCAAAGGAGAAGCTACAACAGCCATAAGATCGGTCGTGGGAACATATATGAGCCATTAAATCAAGCTCAGAAAGGATGAGGAGCATACAGAAGAGGTGAACATTTTTTATCCATTAGATCTGGGCGAGAGCAAGAGTAGTCATCAGATCAAGGAAAAGTGTGTAGGGTTTAACCACCGAAGTTCTCCGAACTTCGCATATTCGACGATTTAATGCAAAGGTTGTAGAGGATTCAAAATCTTCTGAAGTTCCGAAGTCTGAAATAAATATTTTTTGTCGGATAGGAGGACATGTGGCATCCGATAAATGCTTCGTTGGTTCGTTGTTCGGGAGGAATAACAGAAGGAAGTTATAAAAGTCCCGAAGACGCGAAGTAGATTTGGACCGTTAGAGCCAGAAGGGACATGTGTCACGCGATCCCGCACTTCGGATGTCTAAGGAGTGTGAAGGAGCTGCAGTCACCAAATATTTGGAGTAAATCCAGGCCATTGATCGCAGAGTACATGTGGATGATGGATCTTCCACTTCGCTAGTTCGGAGTTCGGGAAGAACACGATGCAGTTTTGTAAGAACTCCTGAAGCTCCGAATCTCGAATTTCATCTGGACCGTCCATCAAAGAAGACACATGGCGCCAGATATATCACTTTGGAGGCTTAGCACTTATGAGGGTTTTGCGAAGTGAGTCATGGGAGCAAGAACTGGTCGAAGCCTGAAGTCAATCTGAACCGTTGAAGGTTGAGGACACGTGTTGGCAGATCTAACACTCCAAAAAGGTTAACACTTCAGAGGCTTGTGGTGTTGTGCATCTCGGAACTCCTGAAGCCCAGGATTTTGAAGTAAATCTCATTCATCCAATCAAGAGGACACGTGGAGGTTGATCTCGCACTTCGGAGATTAGACACTTCAGAGGTTAGCGTGAGTCACCAGACGGAAAATCCCAAACACCAGAGTTCTGAATAAAATATTGTTCGTTGGTTTGGAGGGGTCTGAGGATCATTGGATTTACATCTCTAGGGATAGTTTTCCACTTTGTCACTTCACGATTTTTTCAATTAAGAGCAGTGGAAGGATTTGAAGCCCAAACTCCTGAAGTAATTGTGAGTCATTGATCTCAAATCAACGAGGATCGTTGATCTTTGCAGCAATTCGGGTATTCATCCATTCACCTATTCAGAGGAACTGAGGCATTCACGCATCAAAAATCCTGAAGCCCGAAGTCCCGAAGCACTTGGTTTTCAGCTCCCGGTCACATGAGAAGTTGAACTTCAATTTTTTTTTGGCTCTCGAGTACACTCAGATAACATGATTCCATTATTAGAGGAGCTACAGTTGATAAACAACATAGCTTAGAACTTTGTAGATGTCGTACTCAGATAGTCAGATCCAGCCAAATCAGAGCTAAAGAAGTGGTCAACCCTGCAATTTTCGGCACGAAGTCACACAGAGAACTTCGCGGACCTAGTTTTATGCACGGGAAACAGGTAAAGCACAAAAATCCCTAACATTTGTTTTCTAATTCTTTTCAAGATGTCCACCTCTAACAATTTAGGACCAACACAAGGACCGATTCTTCTTAGAAAGAACTATAAATTTTGGTCTCTTATAATGAGATCCTTCTTACAAGAAAACTAGTGCTGGGATCCAGTGGATATTGGCTATGTGGAACCAGATCCAGCAGTCCTAGCTTCCATGACCAATCAAGAGAGATTTTCTTAGGTAGAATGGAGGAACAGAGAAAATAAGGAAAAATTCTAGATTCAAAACTCTGTGGATGACTCGATTTTCTCAAAAATCATAGGCGTTGTTACTTCAAAATAGACTTGGGACATCCTTCAATCAACTTACCAAGGAAATGACAGGGTCAAAACAGTCAAGTTGCAAACCTCGAGGACACATTTTGAGACTTTACAAATGACAGAGTCTGAAAACGTTGATCAATTTATGACCAGAGTCATGGGAATTGTAAACCAGATCAAGTTGACTGGTGAAGAAATCCCTGATCAAAGGATCGTTGAGAAATTCCTCAAAATTATACCAAATAAATTCGAAATGGTTGTTACAACCATCCTTGAATCCATGGATCTGTCAAACTTTTCCACAAATGAACTAATGGGTTCTCTATTGACACATGAGACTCGACTACATCTAGAAGATGCGTCATTAGCCAATTCCTTCAAAACTCAATTCTCCTTCAATAGAGGGAGAGGCAGAGGTCACCGAGGAAGAGGGATAATTCCAAGTAACAATCACTCAAGTGAAGGTCACATACATCAAAACCAGAATCAAAATTTATAGCTCGAAAGAGGAAGAGGGAGAAGATCAAATGATAAAGCAAGCATACAATGATATTAATGCAAAAAGTATGGGCACTATGGATCTGAATGTTGGAAGAAGCAAGAATATCAACACTTAAGCAGAGAAAATGTCTCAAATCATGAAGGGGAAACCTCAGATGGAATGTTTCTTTCATGCCACAAGACTGAAGAACAACACAAAGATCTCGGGTTGTTGGATAGTGGAAGCAACAATCACATGACATGTAACAAAGATTTACTTCCATGCATTGATTATTCTATTTCATTTGATATTACACTTGGATATGACTCTTTAGTCAAAGTTCAAGGAAAAGGAACTGTACCTATTCTCACTAAACAAAATGTAAATAAATCCATAAACAATGTCTATCATGTTCCAGATCTAAAACATAATCTATTAAGTGTAGGACAACTAGTTGAAAATGGCTATAAGGTACTTTTTGAAGGAGCATCATGTAGGATATATGACAAATCTCCCAGCAGAAAATTGATTTCTAAAATCCACATGACTAGGAATAGAATGTTTCCCCTGACCCTTAGAACTACAAATCTAATCCAATCTTATGCACAAAGTGCATCCACCCCCAATGAAACTATGATTTGGCATGAAAGATTTGGACATCTATTCTTTCAGAGTCTAATCCTTCTACATAAGCACTCCATGGTAAAAGGTCTACCTATATTCAAAGAGAAAAATTCCCCATGTGAGTCTTGCCTTCTTGGAAAACATAAGAGAACTAGTTTTCCACAGTCCTCCACTCAAGCCAAACAACACCTAGAGTTGGTTCACACTGACCTCTGTGGACCAATGCACACAAATTCAATAGGTGGCAGCGTTTATTGATGAATTTAGCAGGAAAATATGGATCTATTTCCTCAAACACAAGTTTGAAACCTTTGCAAAGTTCAAGGCTGAAGCTAAAAAATAGAGTGGAAATATGTAAAGATTCTCAGGTCAGATGGAGGAGGAGAATATTGTTCAAAAGAATTTGCAAATTTCTATAAATCCCAAGGAATAATCATGCAAACTACAGCCAGGTATACTCCACAACAAAATGGAGTGGCTGAGAGAAAAAATTAGACTATAATGAACATGGCAAGGAGCCTTCTTAGAGATAAATGCCTGTCAAATCTATTTTGGGCTGAAGCAGTAGCATGCTCAGTGTATCTTCTGAATAGATCTCCAACCACCAGTGTCAAGATGAAGGTCCCTCAAGAAGCATGGAGTGGGACAAAACTGAATGTTGCTCATCTTAGGACATTTGGATGCATTGCATTCACTCACATACCTTCTGAATTGAGGAAGAAACTTGATGATATAACTGAGAAATGCATTTTTGTTTCCTACAGTGAGACATCCAAAGCCTACAGACTCTACAATTTGATTTCAAAGAAACTCATTCTCAGCAGAGATGTCAAATTTCTTGAAAATCAGTTCTGGAGTGAGTCTGAAAAACATCCTACGGACAATCAAAATCCATTACTACCACTTCCTGAAAACATATAAAATTCAGGACAACAAACACATCAACCCGTCCTTCCAAGATTTCATGTACAAGCACAACCCGAAATTCCTCAGGACAACTCTTCTTCAAGTAGAACTTCATCCTCTGAACCTATAAATCAGAGAACTCAAAGCTTGAGAGAAATCCATCAGCAGTTGGATGATATTGATTAACACAATCTGTTTGCATTAATTTCATGTCAACCTACATCCTTTAAAGAGGAAGCTAAAGAGCCACATTAGGTTCAAGCCATGAATGAAGATATTGACTCCATTGAGAAGACCAAGACATGGGATCTTGTTGATCTGCCCAGACATAAGACAAGTATTGGTGTCAAGTGGGTTTACAAAACTAAACTCAATGAAAAGGGGCAGATTAAAAAACACAAAGCAAGACATGTTGCCAAATGATTCTCACAACAACCAAGCATTGATTATGGTGAAAATTTTGCTCCAGTATCAAGGTTGGACATTGTAAGGACTCTCTTAGCCATAACAACTCAACACAAATGGAAAGTATACCATATGGATCTCAAGTCAGCTTTCCTGAATGGTGTCTTAGAATAAGAGGTCTATGTGGATCAACCACCTGGATTTGAAGTCAAAGAGCAGCCAACCAAAGTGTATCAGTTGAAGAAAGCCTTGCATGGCTTAAATAAAGCTCCAAGAACTTAGTACAGGAAAATTGAAACTTCCCTGATCAAGAGTGGTTTCAGCGGAAGCCAAAATGAGCCAACTCTATACACCAAAACATATCAGCAAGGTAAAATTATGATTGTATGTTTATATGTTGATGACATGATATATACTAGAAATCTTGAGTTAACTAGTTTTAAACATGCCATGCAATGTGAGTTTGAGATGATAAATCTTGGAATAATGAGATATGTTTTGGGGATTGAGGTTGACCAATCAACCAAAGGGATTTTTTTCTATCAGCACAAGTATGCAGTAGACATCATCAAGATAGTCCGCATGGAAGACTACAATCCAGAAGAAACTCCTATACCCCTAGGCATAAAATTGAGCAAGCAAGATGAAGGCCCTATAGTGGATTCTACCTTGTACAAAATTTTAGTAGGCAATTTGTTGTATCTTACAACAACTAGGCCTGATATTATGTATGTTCCTAGCTTTGTTTCCAAGTTCATGGAATCCCCCAAAGATTCTCATTGGAAGATGGTGAAAAGGATTATGAGATATGTTGCGGGCACTCTCAATTTTGGCTTATGGTACACTCAGTCTGAAGATAATCATCTTTTTGGTTACACTGACAGTGATTTTGCAGGTAGCCTAGATGACCGGAAAATCACCTTAGGATATGCTTTTCACATGGGCACGAACCTAATTTCTTGGGCATCAAAGAAACAATCCATTGTCTCAATATCTTCTGCAGAGGTAGAGTATGTCGTTGCTACCTCAGCTTCATGTCAAGTTGTGTGGATGCGAAGACTATTGAATGACACGTCACATACAGAAAATAAGCCAACTCCTATCTTTTGTGACAACACTTCAACAATTTATTTATCCAAACACCATTTTTTTCATAAGAAAATCAAGCACATTGACACTCGCTTTCACTTCATATGCTAGCTAGTCAATAATGGTGACATCACACTTCAATTTTGTGGCTCACGAGATCAACTTGCAGACATTTTTACAAAGCCATTAGGAAAAACCACTTTTGATTTTCAGAGACAACACTTGGGCATTATCAGTGCTAATGTTTGTAATTGTTGAGTTTAAGAGGGAGTGTTAGTTATAAATGTAACCTCAACAGTATGTGACTGTACACTCCCAGTTGTTTTGGCCAACTGTGTCAGTCATTAGGATTTCTTGTTTTGTTTCTTGATTCAGTTGTAATGTTTCTCACCTATAAGGTTCATCCTTTCATCTAATACGAATGCGCTCTACACATTCTTGTTCCTAATCTGTCTTCTATGTATTATCTTCTTTACTTCTTATTTTGCCAGGCCACACTGGGAGAAGAATCGAGTGTTCACATTCGACGGAGTTGCTCAAAGAGATGTGAGCCTGGAGAAATTCTTGGAGGAAAAGAAGAGACTTGATCCATTTGGGTTCTTCTCAAGGTCACTGAAAACCTTCGAACTCTTGCAATCAGTTGTCGCCACCCTTTCAAACTGGCATTTGTTCAAACTGTAGTAAAACTATATGCAATGCATCGACTGTAGGAACCGTCACTATTGTAGGAACCTCGTATGCACCTTCCCTATTGCAGGAACCTCGACTGCAACAACCTTCCAAGTGCTCTTAGACTGACGAGTAAGAACTTAGACTAACAAGTAAGTTTTTTATTTAATGAAGCATTAAAATTATTTGCTACTCTCGAGAAGACCATCGTAGGTCTAGCAATAACACTCCAATTATATCTACCAATAAAATAACAAATAAATAAATTTAAATAATTTAAAAATAATAAAATCTAACATTTAATCAAAAACTATAAAATCAATGTACACATTTTTTTTTGTCGACATCAAATTAATAGGTAATCAATGCACAAACTCATCACTATATACCAACCTATAGTTACAGTATAACAAAAATTACATGTGATATATTTTGATTTTAACTTTCTCCAATTATATGCAAAACATCATGACCCAAATATTCTCAATTTCCAAGGCCATTGTAAATTGTTTTTACAATGCAAAGTGATTAAACTATGCATTATCTTAAGATCACTTGGACGATGAAAGGATTCATATTATCAAGCATTTTAAGGAAAATGGACATCAAATTAATAGGTAATCAATGCACAAACTCATCACTATATACCAACCTCGTTACAAGTATAACAAAAATTACATGTGATATATTTTGATTTTAACTTTCTCCAATTATATGCAAAACATCATGACCCAAATATTCTCAATTTCCAAGGCCATTGTAAATTGTTTTTACAATGCAAAGTGATTAAACTATGCATTATCTTAAGATCACTTGGACGATGAAAGGATTCATATTATCAAGCATTTTAAGGAAAATGGTTATAAATAACATCAGGGGATAAAGGCTTTTCAAAAAGCTAATAAAGGGGTGATAGAGGGCCTAAGAATAAGGATCAAACAAATGAGTCTTCCAAAGTTTTCCTTATGTATATTCATGGGACCATGAACAAAATTGTGAGGGTTTTAAAGAAGAGGAACATTTGACCAACTTTCAAACTCATTACCAGAATTTACCATATTACAATAAAAAAATATCAAGATTGAAAAGAGGTCAAATAAAATAAGTAAAAATGACAAATGAAAGATAAACTAAAATTGGATCCTCATATTTTTAGCTAAATAAGATTTTATATTCTGCTATATATTACATAGTAGTTCCAATGCTACACCTTAAATCTCTCAACCATCATTTCTCATTCTAATTAACAAAATTAATGAATAACAACATTTTTAAATCTCTCAACCATCATTTCTCATTCTAATTAACAAAATTAATGAATAACAACATTTCTCATTCTAATTAACAAAATTAATGAATAACAACTTCCTTACCAATTATTTTATGACATACATTCTATTATCTATCTAAAAGATATGAGATATAAATCATAGATCCCTCTACTTTCTCTTATATCATTTCAAGTTCCATATCTAATATATACTATATCTCTACCATTTCATTTCATATTAAT
>SNQJ01S0033267.1:347094-362596 GCA_010110895.2 Picea sitchensis
CACAAGATAGTTCCCTCACATTTTGACTCAGAAAATACATGAGATGTAGTAGCTGAGTGTCGTGGTGATTGGTGATGTCTACTAGCACTTATAGAGTGCCTAAAACTTTTATGACCTTCTCTTCTGACATGAGGTATGTGCTATTTTTATTTCCTTGAATCTAATTCTTTATCTATCCTCCTCTGCAACATGTTCAAGCTTTACAACAGTTGAGAATTGATGTTCTTCTTCTCCTCCCAATTTCTCATAATTCTCCCATTTTATACTCTGTAGCTCCACACATCTCTCAGCAAGCCTCTGAATGTCTCTACTAAATATTTGTTTTTCCCTTCTCTATGCCCATTTGACTCAATCCATGCATTACTTAAGTTGACATGCAACCCTTTGAATTCCTCCTCATGGTTGTAAGTTCTCTATACATCCTCCGTGTCTTTTGTTCTCTTATGAGCTTACTCTTCTCTATCAGTACCCACAAGACTACAAAATTTTCATGCAACACAATTTGTTAGACAAAAGCAATAATTCAAAAATATTGGAAAAGCATGCATATTCCTTCCCTTTAAGTGCACTAGAAATCTTCTTTTTTATTGATTGATAATTATGTTGCTTGTGATTGCAATAATCATAATAATAATAATAATAATAATAATATGTGTGAAATGTGAGCTCACATTTAGTAAAATATTTATTGTATTATTATTTTTAGATGGCCAACATGTATTTTAAGCAAAATTTATGAATGTGTCATACATACATACATATATATGGTTTTTAATTTTAGATTACGCTCAACATTGTAATATTTTTTAATTTTTTTTAAAGTGTCACATGTCAACTCTATTTGAATATGTAAGGAACTACATATATCCCTCATGTTGTGATCCATAAACATGGAACTTATAGCCCTCATGCTTCACCAACATATATCTTCTATGAAAACGAAATCTCTTCTTCACAATCTCTTCTCAAGATTGATTATATTCCTTATTTCTTTATGTAACTTATATTCAAAAGTTTAACCTAACACTTATTTACAAAACTCCAACATCCAAATAAATGGATCTCTCCAATGTTGATAACAAAGGGCAGGAACACATTGCTCAAATTTCACATTCAACAATCAATTTAATAGTAGTATTTAGTTTAGAAGGAGAAGAGACCCTTTCAACATCAAGGGAAAGATGCTCTAGAATTACCATTAAATAAGATTCCAAACAATTAATACATTGATCTGTGTGTGTGTGTGTGACTCTTAGTTAGAGAATGAGACAAATAAGCAAGGTGTCATGCAACTTGACAGGGGGATGGTTTATTAGCAACGGTAGTTTTCCAACATTAATGGAAGGTGAGAATTAAAGCATATGCTGTCAAATCAATAATGGACATGTTGTATACATGCATTCCTTCTATGAATAGTTAAAGGGGAGAGACTACCACATTTTTCCATGTGGAGAAATCACCTATTAATTGTGTATGCCCCCATGGGGATGCATGCGACTTGTAGGAGAGGCGTATAGTCACAATAATTCATTAATTATTGTGTACAAGATTGATAGAGGGTGTGTGCGGCCTCAAGAAACTTGAAATGATACATACAAACATGTCTTATAAGATGCAGTGGCCTCGACAATCACTAACTTGTTGTTCTTCAGGGAAAAATTAGTAATTTCGCTAAATAATTGAAACAATTAGTTTACAACAACCCTTGATCTGAAATTTAGAATGTAATTGATGGAGATTATCTTAGATTTGTTGGTATTTACAAAGAACTATGGAAAATAATGGATTTTTAAGTAAGAACCAACATAAATGTAGCTTGAACCCCTTCATTACAACCATTAATACAACTAAGAGTTGTATATTAAAAATAGATAAGAGAAGCAATAATTTCACACACATAATTTACACCACAATCACAAAGAAATCCAAAACAAAATATAGACCATGGAAAATCAAATGGGAAAACCAACTTTGAATGGTTGCTTAGTCTTCATTTCAATAATCTTAAGTTATAATGCAGCTGGACATGGCTCTATATCCATTCAACCATTTACACACCTCTTGGCTAGTGAAAATTCCTTTATGTATGCAATTCAAGAAGATATAGGGAGATATAGGGGGGTGATGGGAAGGCCAAAAGACTTGACCTTTCATTTCTCATCCTGGTCTCTCTTCTCTCCTATTTTCATTTTTCTTTCTCATTTAACATTTTTTTTTGTTTTCATTTTGTTTTATTTACTTTTTAAAGATCACATTTTCCTTTTCTTTTTATTAAACATTCATTAATTATTTAATTTCTTTTGGGTACTAATTCTTACAACTGTTCAATTTTGTTTGGGTCCATTCTGAATCACAACTCCCCGTTAAGAGGCCTTTTTCTATCCAAAATCTTTCAAGGAAACCAAGATTTGGATCAATGTGACTCCTATATTCTTCTTTGGAACATGGCTCTCAACTCTGGCTCTCGACTATAGCTCTAACTTTATCTCTGGATCTAGCTTTAGCTTTGGCTCCTAGCTCTGGTTCTAGCTATGGCTTCGGCTCTGGTTTCTAGCTCGCTTATTCCCACAATACAAAGGTCAGTAATTGAATATATGCTCTAAGAAATATTCATATTTGAACTCTTCAATCATAATTCATTCCCATATTCGTTGTGCAAGTCTCTTTCATTCTTAAACTTGGAGATGGTCCATCTTGGCAACCAATGGGAAAAGTCAAATTCTAGCTTTTGCCTTGTTCAGTAAAATATTAAAACGAATATGCCATCACATAGAAAATCCATGAAAGGAAGTGTAGTATTCCCTCTTCTACTAGGATCAATTGTTCCTAACATGGAAATGATTATTATTTTCTTTCACATGCTTATGAGCACTCTATCTCTACAACATTATCATTTATGTTACAATGTTCATGTGAAATCATAGAACCTTCTTCTACCCACAACAATTGACAAATCATGCAATGTATAGTTGTAGGTGACATCAATGCTTACAATCTTGAGGATGAGGGAATTCCACAAGATTTGGATAGTGCAAGGAATGCCTAGAAAACAACTTGGTGAAACATGAGTTATATTGCTTTGTTAGCTTCCATGGAGTTACATGAAACCCCCAAGTTCATTGACTTTGTGCACAAACCTCTAATAGACCTCCAAGAAGGGAAATATTCTATTGGAAGATCAAAGGAAACAATTGGATTAGGGTTTCATTTAATGTTATCATCAACCTAGTGTCCAACTCATTGGTGATGCTAACCTCCTATGATGTTGTTAATACTTGGACAATATTTGTAATATTACAGATATAAAATAGTATGAAAAACATAAATAATTAGCTAGAAATGACAGATAAACAATGATATAACTAGAACAACACCAAAATAACACCAGAAAGAGAACTTTGATTACTGAGAGCAATGTTCATTTGCCTCTTCGAGGGGAAACCTCCAGCAGAGCAGAGCTCTATTACAATAATATCCAAGACAAAACTTCTCATACCCTCTACTCCTATTTATACTAAATATGTCTATCCAAAAAAACAATCTAGAGGAATATCCTTCTAGAAGTAGAAGATTCTATTAGGTTTTCTTACATTTGACTTATTCTTCCTTATTGCTAGGCCTTATTAATATTGGTCTTTATTACATGGAAATATATTATTCTACCTGCGTGAGGGGTTAGGCCCCTAACATGTCCTCCCCTTAAAAACAACCTTGTCCTCAAGGCTTGAGATGAGGAAATTGTTGCAGAATGGTAGTTGGTTCCCAAGTGGCATCTACTGGAGTTGTATCTTTCCACTAGACTAACACTTACTTAATGGTGCATTGATACAAAGGACACTCGCGCTGGTCCAAACCTGCTTGTGGTTGTAGCCAAATGGAGTCTTCTTCATCCAACTCAGGAAGTTTGGTTTGATTTTGGCACTTAGTTCAAATCACCTTCTTTAAGAAGGAAACATGAAAAACATGATGGAGCTTAGAATGACTGGGCAAAGCTAACTGATAGTCCACCTGTCCCACACGCTTGAGAAAATTATAAGGACTATAAAATTTGGGCACCAGTTTTTGAAAATGGTTAGCCTTTAGGTAATTTTGATTATAAGGTTGCAGTCAAAGAAACACTTGATGTCCTTCTGCAAATTGACATTCAGAGCGACCTTGATCTGCCTATTGCTTCATGCAATTATGGGCCATGATCAAATTCTCTTTGAGGGTACAGAGAATAGCCTCTCGAACTGTAAGCGTTTGGTCAACCACCTGGACCTTTGAGACACCTAAAAAGTATGAGAGAACTGAAGGTGGATTTTTTCCATNTTGAGACACCTAAAAAAGTATGAGAGAACTGAAGGTGGATTTTTTTCCATATATTGCTTCAAAAGGAGTCATGCAGGTATTTGTATGGTAAGAAGTGTTGTACCACCATTCAACTAGTGGTACCCATTGAGCCCATTGATTTTGTTCTTTCGATGAAAAGAACCTCAAATATGTTTCCAAACACTTGTTCACAAATTCAGTTTGACCATTAGTCTGGCGATGATAGGTTATGTTGAGATACAATTGGGTGCCTTGTAGCTTGAACAATGCTTGCCAAAAATTGTTGGTGAAAGTGGGGTTGTGATCAGAAACAATAGAATGAGGCATGCCATGAAGATTGAAGAGCCATCCAATGGTGTAGGGTTGTGGGTGTGGTGTTTTTGGTAGGGCCAACAGCTTGATGACCTCTACTGAGATGAGGTTCTTCTGGCTACCACTATCCACAATGAATTGCAATGGGGTTCCTTTTACCCTCATATATGAATGGAAGAGGCGTTCTCCTTCTTCTAGCTCGTCCGATTCACTAGGATGGAGCTTGGTGGTAGCAACGGTGGCACTGGGTTCCGCATCAATGATCTATCTTCAAATTTCTAGTTTTGGCTCAGAGTCTAAACCTGCATCTGATTGAGAGGCTTTCACTTCAGCCACTAGCGACTGCTTTGAGCGGTAGTCAACAGTGTTATGCCAAGGGATCTTATGGAAGTTGCACCACTTCTTGGTATCTTTCTTCGTCTTTACGGTGCCCTTCTTTGCTTGCGGCTTGGACTAGTTGTCCTGATACTATCCATATTTTCTCTTTCCTTTGTTCTGTGGGTTGGGGCCATCCTTTCCTAGCTTTTGTTGTGAGGGGTTCCCATGCCCAAATTGCAGTGTCTTTTGTTTGAGCTTCTGCTCGATTTTGACGACATATCGGTAGGCCGCGGCCAAGGATGAGATATCCAAAAATTCCATTTCAGTATGAGTGTATCTATGCAGAGCACCACGATACTTGAGCACCAGATGTCGCTCTGAATATTTGATACCCAACTTGGTGCGCAAGGTATGAAAGATATTTGTGAAATCTGGCACTGCTTGGTCTCTTTCTTATCGCAGTGTGTTCCATTTGGTATACAAGTCATAATAACTTCCGAAAGGGTAGTATGGTTCCTTAATAGAATCCCTGAAGGATTCCCAGGTGGCCGTGACTATAAATAATGAGGGTTCCTCTATTTCCTTTTGCTCACAAAAAGTTTCCCACCAATATTTGACATGGGGAACAACTTTGAGGAGAGAAAAAGTAATCTTTTCTCTATTCGAAAAGTTATGGATAGAAAAATACCCTTCTAGTAGATTCAATCACTTGTCTACAACATCTACGTCTATTTGACCTTCAAATATAGGAATATCGAAGTTTATTTGTACCTTGAACTGGGTGGAGCCTCCGCTCGAAGAAGATGCGTCGCCTGTTGGTAGTCACCGAAGGATTTGTGTGAAACTATCCATCATCTCCTTCCTTTGTTGCATGAGGGATTCCTCAATAAACAGTTTGAAAGGATCTCCTGACCCATCATATTTATTTTCTCCTGCCATGAGAGATCTCTTGGGCGTGTTAGAGCATGTTTCCTCAAGAGAAACAAGCTGGAGACCCAACTCTTTGTACTTCGACCTCGTTGGGGACATGCATTAAGGTAAAAAGGAGCAGACCTCTCTGATACCACTGATCCGGATTTTATGAGAAGAACGAAATGACTACAGATTATTAACAGGTTCTTAACACAAAATAACAAAGATACAGTAAAACTAGTTTTCTATTCAATAGGAAATAAGTTGAAACTGTAAAACGCAGCGGAAACAAGCTTACTGGAATGGTGGTGGCTTATCTCTAAGAAGAGATGTGATGACTGCGCTCATTCACAAGAAGATCATTACAATGAGGATCTGAAGGCCTTTTTACAATAAATAGGAATGCCAAAAACCCTAGACATCCAAAAACCTAACCCTAGGAGATGAAGCGCCAAAAGTCATGTGGGCCCCGTGTGGGTAAGTTAGTACATCAACTTCTCGGGGTCGTAACGTTTGCATACAATCTTTGTTTTAGGCATATGATAGCCCATTGGAAAGGTATCATCGAGGAGATTCATTTTTGGGTTCAATGATTCCTTTGGATATCATTGAGAAGCTTGATTCTGAAAAGCCTTCATTTAGGCCCTCAAAATGGCCCCGGAAGTTAAAACTGCTAAAAATAATAAATTGCCAAAATTGTCAGAAAACTGTTTTGAGCCAGTTGGAAAAGGTGGGTGGCCACCGATATCCACCTTGATCACCTACGACATAGAGGGTGTCTCAGTGTCTTGAATGGCATGGAGTTGTGCAATATTGCCAGAATGACCTTTTTTGAGCAGCTTTTCCATGCGATGGGAGCTGATGATCTCCGGGTGATCCAAAAAGGATCCAGAGAAGGATAAGAACAACTCATAACTCACAGAAGAAACTCGGGATGCTTAGAATGCCTTCAGTAGACAAATAAAGGGAAAAAATTCAAAGTTCGCAAAAATCAATTAAAATGGCATGATCGCGAAGAGAGAGTTGCAAGATTTCTAATGGCGCAAATGGATCGTCAAACAAAGTTACATATCGAAAGATATAAGAAGTCAAATTTGAGGTCAAACTTGGTCAAAAAGTCAAAAGGTCAAGGTGACATGTGTCACCATTGAAAGGGTGACACATGGCACGTCCGTATAGCTGACGTGATAGAGTGTTGAGTTGGCATGGATTGATGTGGAAAAGTGTTGAGTTGGCATGGGATGACCTGGCAAGGTCGTACAGGTTTGATGGCAGACACGTGGAAGAATTAGGTTGTGACAAGTGTCATTTTCGTGGGAAAATGTTATGGTTCCAGGTGGCCCAGTCATGGGATTCCATGTGGAAACCCTCTAGTGGTTGGCATGTGACAAAAATTATATGACTCCCCAAGAGTCGAACTCCTAACCTCCTTAAACCAAAGGACTTACAACCTCCACGCTAGCCAACCTTCCACTATATGGTTCTTGTTAATAGCATGGCACAATTATTATTTAAGATGGAATGTTTATGTGGGTGAAAAAGAAAAGGGGCCATGCCCTCGGCCCAACCCCTGGTTATATGTTAAATCCATGCAAGCACACTCCATGTTCCTGTCGTTTTAATAGCCACCTACCATTTTAGTGTCATATTCCTCCAGTTTAAACTGTCGCTATATTTAGCGTGCACGTCAAAATTTCGATTACAACTATATTCCAAAAGCGAAGTCCATGGGATTCGATCTCGGGATTCGATCTCGAGACCTCCCCCAACAAATGACTTGACTTAGCCTCTACTAACCACTCCGCCAATGGACTCATCAATGCATAACTGCCTGGATTTTTGTATAAGAAGGGGGCTTTCGTTGATGTTTGAGACAGAGGAGAACCAAGGCATGCCCGTATGGATTTTGGCACGCATTAGAGATTTTCCCTGTCATTATTGCAGAGGCAGGGCACGAAAACCAAGGAAAAGGTGTCTCTTGGGCCTGAAAGTGTCAGACTCAGATCAAGGCGTGGAGACAATCCATTTTAGGTAATTTGATGCCACAAATGGAGTGGTTATGTTAGTTTTCTAGTATGAGAAAAGATTTTGTAGCTGAACTCCATAATGAGGTATACTTATGTATTTTTCCCAATTCTTTTGTGGAGTTAATAAAAAGACCTACCCATTTGAGAGAAGGACCCGGAGACGTTGTCCACCAGGGACAAACTCCGTTATCAAGTTCTTTATGTTCATATTGCATTCTTATGTATTTTTCCTTTTTGAGATTTTCCTTCTTTATGGTGTACTTTAGTTTATGCTCATTTAATACAATTCTTTAATAAGTCACCTGACGAAAAGATCTTGGATCATGTTGTTATCAAGGAAGTCATATTTGACTTGAATTGTTGAGTATGAATGCTTACTAGGGCCAAGCATAAGCAGGGTGAAGGAACTCTTAAGACTTTCAATCCCGAAGTTGGTCGTGCATCCCGAAGGAAAATTATGGAAGAAGAGGACAAGCATTATGAAAAAGAGAAAAACTTTCACCTGGTCTTTTATTTCATGTCAAAAATGGTCGAATGAATGTATGGAGATTACGAGAAGAGGATGAAGAAGAAAGGGAAGAAAAATGAATAACATGCAGATGATGATGCTTTGGTAAACTAAGGGGCTGGAGGAGACCCTCATGAGCCTCCATATTCACCTTCAAGTTCTAGTTCTTCTTCCTCTAAGCATTCTCATCACTCTCATCATTCTAGACATAAAGCCTCTTTTAAGAAACCATTATTAAATCTTGATGTAAAGTTTTATTTACCTATGTTTAATGGAGATGCTAATCCTGAAAAACTAGATAATTGGATCCGACATGTTGAAGTATATTGTCATGTTCATCATTTTGACGAAGAGGAAGTTAAAGTGAAATTGGCTTCTCTTCGGTTGGAAGGCATCGCTCTCATATGGTGGGAGATCAAGCTACATGATAGGAGTAAGTATGGCAATCTTCTCTCCTCATGGTTGAAATTTAAAACAGAGATAAGGAAGCAGTTCTATCCATTAGGGTATTTACATAAAGCGATGATGGAATGGAAAAATTTAAGGCAAGGTAAAGGTCAAACTGTACAAAGTTTCACAGAAGAATTTAGGAAGAAAGATATTGCATTGAACATTCCTTTGGATTCTTATGAAACGTTAATGAAGTATAGTGGCGCACTTCACAATTATATTTTTCATACTTTACTCTTGTTTAACCCCACTAGTATTGACGAAGTTTGTGTGCAAGCCACTCACCTTGAGAACAGGGGGAAACATGTTCAAGAAGATCGCACGAAGAAACCTTCTAATTTCCCACACAAGACTTTCAAGAAGTTTAAAAGGAAGAACAAGAAGACCACTACAGTATCAAGAGAAGGAGGAAAACCATCTTACACTCATTGAAATAAGGGCGGTCATGATGAAGAACATTATTGGAAACTGTATCCAGAAAATAAACTGAAACAGTTCGGTGGAAAGGGGAAGACAAAGACCATTCCTACAGTGTAGCAAGATCTTGGTTCTGATTCAGGATATGAAGGAAATATCACAACGGTTGGAGTACAAGGTAAAGATTCTCTTCATGCTAGTTCAAGTTCCAATAATGAATCTCAGATTGATGAACAAAACATGAATGATTTATTTCATATACGAGTTGTATCTAAACATACTAAGATAGATACATTATTTTATCTAAGTTCCTAAGTAAAATTAATATCTGAAGCACTTGTCGAGAAGATGGGTCTTGAAACGAAACCACATCCGAACCCTTTTCCTCTTGGTTGGGTATGTGATGAAGAAAAACTTAATGTCACTAAACAATGTAGGATCATACTTTTTATTGCTTCAAATTTGATTGATGAAGTGGATGCAGATGTTGTACCACTTGATATATGTGGCATAGTGTTGGGGAGTCCTTATCTTTATGATAGAAAAGTAGTCTTCTTTCGTCATGAGAAAAAATACCACCTTACTAAAGAGGGAGTGGAATATATTGTTAGAGGTCACAACGTGAGGGTAAATACAACACTCGTTAGTGCAGGGAAAATGAAAAGACCCATAACCACTAATAAGAGATATGTACTCATGGTCTTCAAAGAGAAAGATGTCAGGACATTCGACGCTTTCCAGGGGTGTGATCCATCTCATAAAAAGGAATTAATTGATATTGTTTCTAACTATGATGATATTTTCCAAGAATTGGATGGATTACCTCCTAAGAGGGAAATCCAACATGAGATACATATTCAACAGGATTCTCCTCTTCCTAATGTGGGCATGTATGGGATGTTAGTTGTGGAGATGAGTGATATCAAGAAGCAGGTACAGGGCTTATTGGATCAAGGGGTCATCAGGCCCAGTTCATCTCCTTGTGGTTCTCTGATCGTGATGGTGCCAAAGAAAGATGGCACATGGAAAATGTGTGTCGATTATCGTGATTTAAACAAAATCATGGTGAAGAATCGATACCCTCTTCCTCGTATAGATTATTTTCTTGATCAGTTGAAGAATGATGTTTATTTCACTAGTTTGGATTTTCACAGTGGATATCATCAAATCAAGGTTGCAGAATAAGATGCATGGAAGACTTTATTTAAAACCAAACAAATATTTTTTGAGTGGTTAGTTATGTCGTTTGGGCTTTGTAATGCTCCAACAACTTTCATGCATGTGATGAATGATGTATTTAGGCCTTTTCTAGATGACTTTGTGATTGTATATTTAGACGACATTATTGTTTTTAGAGAGACTTGGGATGAACATGTAAGGCATGTAAAGCAAGTATTGGATACTTTGCAAAAGGAAAAACTGTATGTGAAAATGTCTAAATGTGAATTTGGCAAGACTGCACTTGTATACTTAGGTCATATCGTGGGAGGAGGACAATTGAAGATTGATCCTACAAAAAATGAAGTAATTGTAAAATCGCCTAAGACAAAGAGTGTAACTGAAGTTCGAAGCTTCTTGGGTGTAGTCTAGTATTGGAGGAGATTCATTCCCAACTTCTCCTTTATAGCATCTCCTTTGCATGACTTAACCAATGTGAAGAACACTTTTCAGTGGGAAGGAAAGAAACAAAAATCTTTCAACACTTTGAAGGAGAAGATCAGTACCACACCAGTATTAGCATTGTCGAATACTCAACAACCTTTTGAGATCGAGACATATGTCAACGGATACGCCATGGGTTCAGTATTGATGCAATATCGTAAGCCTATATGTTACCACTCTGAGATTTTAACCAAGTTGCTGTTAACTATCCTACATATGATAAATATTTGTATTCATTAGTCCAAAGCATAAAGAAATCAAAGCACTACTTATTAAGGAAGGAAACCATCATACATATAGATCACCAACCCTTACAGTATATTCAAGAACAGACCAAAATACAACAATCTTGACACTACATATGGATGGGTTTTTTACAACAATTTCATTTGGTAATAAAGTACAAGAAGGGTACAAGTAACAAGGTAGCCGATATGATTCCTAGACCTCCTATTTTTGCTTCTATTATTTTGAAGAATACTTCTTTATCTCATGATAGATATGTAGAAGAATATTCCATCGATGAAGATTTTAAAGAAGTATATGAGAAGCTAACCCATGGTGCACAGGTAGAGAACTATTGTCTGCAGGGAAAATTACTCAATCATCTTGGGGAGATATGCATTCCTACAAGTGAATGAGTCCATGGAATACACGAAGCTCACACTTCTCTTCTATCTGGTCATTTTGGGGTGTGTGATGTTTTCTACTTGTAATATCAATAATAGAAAATTGGGGCTATACTCACCACTTCATGTTCCATCCCATCCATTGGAAAGCATTTCCATGGATTTTGTAGGGGGTTTACCAATGACCAAAGGGGGTCATGATTATTTGTATGTTGTACTGGATAGGTTC
Source organism: Picea sitchensis (assembly GCA_010110895.2). NCBI lineage: Eukaryota > Viridiplantae > Streptophyta > Pinopsida > Pinales > Pinaceae > Picea > Picea sitchensis. The sequence goes on from SNQJ01S0033267.1 coordinate 358,870, forward strand.
AAAAATATGTGTATCTTGATGCCATGTAAAAAGAAGATCACTACTGAGTAGACTGCTAATCTCTTCTTTCAGTACGATTGGGTTCACTTTGGGTTACCCACGTCCATTGTCTCGGATCGAGATAATCGATTCCTTGGGGATTTTTGGACTAGATTGTGGAGAATGATGGACACAAAATAGAAGAGGAGAACTTATTTTCATCCATAGACCGACAGACAGACAGAGATGGTAAACAAAACAGTGGTACTTTTTCTTCAAGGCTACTGCAACAAGAATCCTAAGTTATGGGATGAACAAATACCTTATGTACAACATGCTTATAAATGAACTTTACATTCGTCCACTCAGAGTTAACCTTTTGAGATGTTTTTTGGGTACCTACCAAAGGTTCCTTTGGAATTGATTTATGGGAGAGATGTCGATGTGAATGAAGAATGAACAAAGGACAGATCCCGCACGTTCGTCCAGAGGATTCAGGAGATACACCAGGCAGTCAGGGAACAATTGGAGAAGAGTCAAGCATAGTATAAAGATCGGCATGACAAGAACATGGTTGATCATCAGTTCCAGGTTGGAGACTGGGTATTTCTTCACATCAACAAGGAACAATTCAAGGGTGAAGGCAAGAAACTCAAGCCTATCCGATATGGACCCTTCACTATCTTGGAGAAAATAAACACTAATGATTTTCGTTTAGATCTTCCACCGTATATGCAGATTTACTCCATTGTAAACATAGAGAATTTGAAACTTTTTGATCCTCCCATGATCATGGATTAGGATGAGGAAGTTTAAATACCTTCAGTTGATGAGTTTTCACCTGATTACTTGGATGAGTTACAGGAATATATCATCCTGGACAGAAGGACGAGGACTTCACACAGGGCTGATGTTGATTATCTTCGAGTAGGATTAAAGGGCACACATCCAAGTAGGGAAAAGTGGATTGAGAAGGACAAAGTGAGGGGACTCTTCCCTCACTTACCTATTGATTGATGAAAGATTTTGGTGGTCCAAAAAGCTCTCGGTGGGAAGGCGTGATCCAAAAAGAATCCAGAGAAGGCTAAGAACAACTCAGAATTCGCAAAGGCAATTCAGGACCCTTAGAATGGCTTCAGCAGACAAAGAAAGGGAAAACATTCAAATTTCCCAAAAGTCAGTTAAAATGGCATGATCACAAAGAGCGAGTCACAAGATTTCTAACAGCGCAAGCGACTTGTCAAATGGAGTTACAGATCGAAAGATATAAGAAGTCAAAGTTCAGGTCAAACTTGGCCAAAAAGTCAAAAGGTCAAGGTGACACGTGTCACCACTACAAGGGTGACACATGGCATGTACATACAAATGATGTGAAAGTGTGATGAGTTGGCATGGAATGACATGGAAAAGTGTTGATTTGGCATGGGATGACATGGAAAGGTTGTACAGGTTTGATGGCAGACACATGGGTGAATTAGGTTGTGACAAGTGGCATTTTCATGGGAAAATGTTATAGTGCCACATTGCCTAGTCATGGGCTACCACGTGGCACCCCTCCAGTGGTTGGAATGTGACAAAAATTATATGAATCCCCAAGAGTCAAACTCCTAACCTCCTTAGCCCAAAGGACTTACAACCTCTGTGCTAGCCAACCTTCCACTTTATGTTTCTTGTTAATATCATGGCGCAATTATTATTTAAGCTTGAATGTTTATATGGGTGGGAAATAAAAGGGGCTAGGCCATCGACCCAACCCCTGGTTATATGTTAAATCCATGCAACCACACTCCATGTTCCCATCGTTTTAATAGCCACCTGCCATTTTAGTGGCATATTCTGTCAATTTAAACCACCTCTATATTTAGCATGTGAGCCAAAATTTTGGTTACAACTATATGCCAAAAGGAGAGTCCATGCGATTTGATCCCGGGACCTCCGCCAAAAAACGACTTAACTTATCCTCCGCTAACCACTCCGCCAATGGACTCATCAATGCATAACTACCCATATTTTTGTATAAGAAGGGGGCTTCCACCAGTTTTTGAGACGGAGGAGAACCAAGGTGCACCCATACAAATTTTGGCACGCATTTCAAGATTTTCCCAGTCATTATTGCAGAGGAAGGGCACAAAAACTGAGGTAGAGGTGTCTCTTGGGCCTGAAAGTGTTAGACTCAGATCGAGGCATGGCGATAATCGTTTTTAGGCAATTTGACACCACGAACGCAGTGGTGATGTTAGTTTTCTGATCTGAGAAAAGATTTTGTACCTTAACTCCAGAATGAGGTATACTTATGTATTTTGCCCAATTCTTTTGTGGATTTAATAAAAATACCTACCCAACTGAGAGCAGGACCTGGAGATGTAGTCTGCCAAGAACGAACTCCGTTATCAAGTTCTTTGTGTTCATATTGCATGCTTATGTCTCTTTCCTTTTTGAGATTTTCCTTCTTTATGGTGTAGTTTAGTTTATGCTCATTTAATACAATTCTTTAATAACTAACCTAACAAAAAGATCCTGGATCACCGGGGAACCGACGATGATGCCTTAGAACTTATATTGTTGGCCCTCCTGGTCTAATTGCATGGTTAATTCCTTAAAATCCATGAGAATGGGAGCCAAATTCCTTATCCATTCTCCACCCAACACAATGTCACAACCACCCATGTCGATAGCAAACATATGTGATTTCATGTGGTATTGACCAATTTGGAGACGCACACTTTCACAACGACCACCACATTTCACGGAATTTCCATTGGTAATCATGATTTGAAAATTATTGAAGGCATGGATATAGAAATTAGTTTCTTGGGAAATGAGGCGATGAATAAAATTATGGGTGCTTCCACTATCAACAAGAATTATGACATTCCTATGCTTAATGTAACCAATTAGCTTAAGGGTTTGGGGAGCAGAGAAGCCGGTGAGAGCATTCAGGGAAATGAGCGGTTTGACTTCGAGAGGGTCATAGGGAGGGTTCAGGTTAGTGGGTTTAGGTGACATAGCCACAAGGGGAGCCTCAACATCGTCTTCTGAAACATCCTCTGAGATGGTCTTAAAAATATTTTGTTCCTTACACTTGTGCCTAGGAAAATATTTGTCATCAAAATTATAACAAAGGCCTTTAACTTGGCATTCATCCATTTCTTCCTTGGTCAATTTATGGATGTTTAGTGGAGTAAAAGGAGGAGTGGGAGTGATTGTTTTAGTGCATGGAATAAAGGAGGGTTTTGGGTTCTGAGAAGAGAAAAATTGTTGTTCTTCCTTAGCTCTTTTAGTAGTGCCCACCGAACTATGAGGCCGATCCATTAGGACATGGGAACAAATATCATCCATGAGGCCACTGATAAAACATTCTCGGAAAAAAGAATCATACATGCCCTCTGTACAGAAATCCAATCGCTCAAAAGAGGCTATAAAGTCTTCCACTGTGCCAGATTGTTTCAACTTTGTCAAATGACCTAAATGGTTGGTGTCAATGTCAAAGCGTTCATAAAGATCTGCGACAAATTGTGTCCAAGCCACATACCCATGGTGGGAATTTTTTCTCCATTGCCACCATTTCCAACACTCTTGATCTAGATGGAGAATACCATACCAGAGTTTGGCCAACTCATCTGTAATGCCATACAAAGAGAAGTAATGTTCCATTTGAGTTACCCATCCAGTGGGATATTGTTGAGGTCATTTCATGGTTCCAAAAAATTTCCTCCCCTTATTTATTCTCCCTAATTTGTTTCTCCCT
>SNQJ01S0033267.1:362606-378502 GCA_010110895.2 Picea sitchensis
TGTGGGGCAGGTATACCCCACTCTACCTGCAAGCGTAAATATGGGACCCTATCTAGGAAGAAGGACACCAAAATCGAACCGTATCCGAATTGTTTCAGGTCACCATTCTTGCACTTGGTTAATTTTTTTTTCATGCTTCTACGAACCCCGTCACACCAGTTGAAAACTTGGGGCTCCATGCATTCCAACGCATACTGGAAGTATCTCTGAAGAGCCATGTGGGGAATTGTCCTCCCTGCCATGCGCGTGATAGTGTAGAGGACCGTCCATAGAGGCAAGTCATGGACTGATCCAGGTGGATATCGGTGGCCACCCACCTCTTCCAATTGGCTCAAAATAGTTTTCTGACAATTTTGGCAATTTACTATTTTTAGCAGTTTTAACTTCCGGGGCCATTTTGAGGGCCTAAATGAAGGTTTTTGGGGATTGAGCTTCTCAATGATAGCCAAAGGCATGATTGAGCCCCCAAAAGGAATATCCTTGATGATACCTTTCCAACAGGCTATCATACACCTAAAACAGAGATCGTATGCAAACGTTACGACCTCGGGAAGTTGATGTACTAACTTACCCAAACGGGGCCCACATGACTTTTGGCACTTCATCTCCTAGGGTTAGGTTTTTGGATGTCTAGGGTTTTTGGAATTCCTGTTTATTGTAAAAGGGGCCTTCAGAGCCTCATTGTTATCATATTCTTGCAAATGAGTGCAACCGTTACATCTCTTTTAAGAGATAAGCTGCCACCAATCCAACAAGCTTGTTTCTGCTGCATTTTACAGTTTCAACTTATTTCCTTATTGAATAGAAAACTAGTTTTACTGTCTCTCTATTATTTTGTGTTAAGCACGTGTTAATAATCTGTATTCATTTCATTCTGATCATAAAATCTGGATCAGTGGTATCAAAGCGGTCTGCTCCTTGGCGTCTTAATGCATGTCCCCAACGAGGTCAAAGTACAAAGTGTTGGGTCTCGAACTTGTTTCTCTTGAGGACAAAAGATCTCGCACACCAAAGTGACCGTTCATGGTAGGAGAAAAGAAAGATGATGGGACATGAGATCCTTTCAAACTGTTGATTGATTAAGCCCTCATGCAACAAAGGAACGAGATGATGGATAGTTTCACACAAATCCTTCGACGACTACCAACATGCGACGCATCTTCTTCGAGTGGAGGCGCCACCCCCTTCAAGGTACAAATAAAATTCAATATTCCTATATTTGAAGGTTAAATAGACATAGATGCTGTAGACAAGTGTTTGAATCTACTAGAAGGTTATTTTTCTATCCATAACTTTTCGAATAGAGAAAAAATTTTGTGCTCCTCAAAGTTGTTCCCCACATCAAAGATTGGTGGGAAACTTTCTATGAGCAAAAGGAAATAGAGGAACCCTCACTATTTATAGTCACAATAACCTGGGATTCCTTCATGGATGTTATTAAGGAACAATACTACCCTGTCAAAAGTTATGACGACTTGTATACCAAATCAACCACACTGCGGCAAGAAAGAGACCAAGCAGTGCCAGATTTCACGAATATCTTTCATAACTTGCGCACCAAGATGGGTATCAAATATTCAGAGTGACATATGGTGCTCAAGTATCACGATGCTATGAATAGATACATCCAGACAAAAATGGAATTTTTGGACATCTCATCCTTGGGCACGGTGTACCGATATGCCCTCAAAATCAGGCAGAAGTTCAAACAAAAGACGCGACAATTTGGGCATGGGAACTCCTCACAAAAAAGTCAGGAAAGGGAGGCTCCAACCCACAAAACAAAGGACAGAGCAAATATAGACAGTATCAAGACAACCATTCCAAGCCACAAGCAAAGAAGGACACCAAAAAGACAAAGAAAGATACTGGGAAGTGGTTCGACTTTCATAAGAGCCCTTGGCATAACACTGCTGACTAACGCTCAAAGAAGTCGTTGGTGGCCGAAGTGAAAGGCTCTGAATCAGATGCGGTTTTAGACTCTGAGCCAGAACCAGAAAGGGGAAGATGAATCATTGATGCAGAACCTAGTGCCACCGTTGCTACCACCAAGCTCCAGCCTAGTGAACCAGACAAGCCAGAGGAAGGAGAACACCTCTTCCATTCACAGATGTGGGTAAAAGGCACCACGTTTCACTTCATCATGGATAGCAGTAGCTAGAAGAACCTCATCTCAGCAGAGGTCATCAAGTGGTTGGCCCTACCGACAACACCACACCCACAACCCTACACCATTGGATGGCTCCGCAAAGGAAGTAATCTCCGTGTCAGCCAACAGTGTTGACTGTCGTACGACATCAAGCCCTTCAAAGATGAGGTATTGTCTGATGTTTCTCCTCTCCAAGTTTTTGATGTTCTTTTGGGACAACCTTATTTATGGAAACGTCATGTTGTATATGAGTATAGGCCTCGTAGTGTTATTACTACTTTGAATACAAAAATTGTATAGGATACCTGAGGCAGTCCCACCTAGTGTTATTTCCTTGATCTCTACTAAGAAATGTAGGAAGGTCATCTCTCATATGGGGAAGTTTGTCTTCTTCATGATTCACTCTCAGAATAAGAGAAAGATCACAGCCACATCAAGGGTCTCTATGGTCGACCTCTCCACACAGCAGAAGCAAGTAGATAAGGTCATGGAAGAATACTCAGATATCTTCTCCTCACCTACTGGGGTACCTCAACATTGCCAGGTCAAGCACCCCATCGATCTGACCCATGGCGCACCGCTGCCCAATGGGCCAGTCTATCATTGCTCTCTGTTAGAGACTGAGGATATCAAGCGACAGATCCAAGAACTTCTTCATAAGGGGCACATCCATCCCAACTCATCACCTTGCAGGAGCCCAATCGTGCTGGTACAGAAGAAAGATGGAACCTGGAAACTCTGCATTAATTACCAGGCTCTGAATAAAATCACAGTTAGAAATCGGTACCCGATTCCCCGAATCGACGACCTCCTTGATCAACTCACGAGGGCCAAATACTTCAGTAAGATTGATTTGAAGTCTGGCTACCACCAAGTCCCGATAGAACAGACAGATGTATGGAAAACCACCTTCAAGTCAAAGGAAGGCCTTTTTGAATGGTTGGTCATGCCCTTTCGTTTGACAAATGCTCCAACCACTTTCATGAGGATGATGGATGATATCCTGTGACCATTCACTAATACTTTTGTAGTGGCGTATCTGGATGACATTCTCATTTACAGAAAGACCCGAACATTTACATCATATTCAGCAGGTTCTGCACACCCTGTGATAGCACAAGCTATATGCCAACTTGGGAAAATGCTCCTTCGGAATGGACAGGGTCCATTACCTGGGCTACATAATTGATCAACATGGCGTACATTTGGATCCAACCAAGATCCAAGTCATTCATGACTGGCTAGCCCCAACCACACTCACGGAGCTTCGGAGCTTCTTGGGCCTTGCCAATTTCTACTGCAGGTTCATGTTGGGATTCTCCCATATTGCATGGGCCCTTAGCCAAATAAACAGGGGTGTTGGTAAGGAGAAATTTGCGTGGGGTCGGTCCCAACAATAAGATTTTGATGATTTTGAAGCAGTTCTTGTGCTTAGTCCTAGTACTTTCACTACCAGACCTACAACAACCCTTTGAGATTAAGATAGATGCTTTAGACTATGCGGTGGGTGTTGTTCTCACTCAGAACGACCACCCCGTGGCGAATGAGTGCAACTGTCACATCTCTTTTTAGAGATAAGCCGCCACCATTCCAGCAAGCTTGTTTCCACTGTGTTTTACAGTTTCATCTTATTTTCTTATTGAATAGAAAACCAATTTTACTATATCTATGTTATTTTGTGTTAAGCACTTGTTAATAATTTGTAGTCATTTTGTTCTGCTCATAAAATCTGGATCATGGACATTTTTTATAGTGACTTTGTCACTATGTTTCTGAGTACCGGGTACGCAATGCTCACTAATATAGTGACTCATGGGCTCGCCACCTCCCCTGCTACCTGTCAGTGTAACTCGGGCCCCACGATGAGACAAACCAGTCAAGAAACAAATATCCTCGATATCTACCATCAGAATGTGTGCCCCCACATGGAATGCCTATTGGTTCACATCCCACATGTGAATGAAGTATTCCAATAACCTCAACTGGGCCCTCATGCCATGGATCTTGAAATTTTTTAGTAGTCCACAATGTTGGAGGGCATTTACTGTTCTCGGGTCGTTCCCAACAAAGTAATATTCCACCTCATTCTCTCTCTCTCACCATTCCAACATTCGTTCTGTAGAAAACCTACAATGGAACATAAAAGAGGGATTAACATCTTCATCTCTTCCCGGGAAATGTTTTATTGGCAAATACATCTAAAAACACTTTTTGATTTGCGCACATAGCAAGCTAGGCCATTTGTACAGTGTGGAGTCATCATAGGCTAGCCTCAAGGCCATCTGCGACGACCCTGGGTCATCACAGGGCACAATATAGGGTGCCTGTGATGACCTCAATGCACGGGCACCCTTGAAAACTCAACCCAAAAAGTCATTTCTAACCAATGAAAAGCAGAAATTGATCCATGAAAAGTTGAAAGAGATGAAAATCACCTGTTCAACGGAGACCATTCGTCAAATGATCAACCGTGCCTCCTGAAATCCACAGTGGAAACTTGAGGTAAAATGGGGGTTTTTGGGACAAAGTTTGGGTGGAGTAACAATGAAATAGTAAAAAGAAGTTTTTACCCATTTTTATTACTTTTTTACTTTTTCATTTTTTATATTATTTTATATATATTCCATCTAAACCCTAAAGTTCTAAATGACATTGCAAGTGTTTGGTTTTTTGCAGATGAAAACCCTAGGAGTGAAATATTGAACAAAGATACATCTTTTTGTTTACTTTTATACATTTGTCGCATGTACAGATCCTTTTAGATTTTTTCAGGAAAAAATCCGAGCTTAGGTTTTGTTCTTTCTCATTCTCGCAAATCAATGAGAATGTGACTGGGTATACTTTTCTCATCTTTTCGTACTCATAATAGAAAAACGAAAAATGAAACCCATGGAGTATCCTTTAAGATCTTTTCACGCTCCGTAAAAACAAAAATATTTCCGAGCGACCTTGTTCTTTTCATTCTCGTAAAAGTATTTGAAGAAAACATTTGATGAAAGGTAGGTTATCACTTTTTCGGTGTCATTAGATCAACTTACGAAAAAGAACTTGTGGATTCCTCTTTAAGTGTTTTTCAGACTCTCTAAACATGAAAAACCCTCAAGTTTTCTCTCTTTGGAATCATTAAACAAACATCGAAAGGCACATATGGGACTGAACCACTCCTTCTTAGGGTTCGTTAAATGTACTCCGAGGGACTCATCCGAAGGATGAGCTTACATCAACAAGCATATGTTATCCTCCTCAAACTTTCATAAAGATAAAGGGGTACTCGCCAGAAATGGTTGGGGAAAATTTGGGAAAGAAATGTTTCTCTGTATCCGTGTTAGTGGCAGTAATAGTCACTCTTGAACATGAAACCCCCCTTTATCATTGTATCCGGGTTGGGAAATCCTTTCATCTCTCGTTTGACCATCCACATGTCCATATGTTGTGTCCTCCTTGATTCAATGATGCCAAGACCATTGTTGTGTCATTCATATGTTCAAGAGAAGGCCAACCTTAATAAGCCTCCTATCGAGTCGGCCATCTACAGTTATAAATTTTCTACCATGTCAGTCTTCCTTGTGTTAGTTTTGAATCATTTCATACTATGATCTATCTCAAATCTGTTACTTATTTCATGTGATTGATGGGGGATACATCAAGGCCATCCTGTGACGAGTCTTTTCCTATCGACTTCAACTCATTATCCAGGAACACGACTTAGAAATCATTTAGTGACTTAGAGCCTGCATGCCTTAATGGCATGTTTCTTCGCTTTCAACAATGGGTTCACATCATTGGCCCCTGATTGGAGGATTCCCTCTAGTGTTTGACGTCAAATACTTTATTCACACTCATTGGATTGTACTAGGGTACCTTGGGAGTCATTGACATCAATGGTGATTTTCTTCGCACTTGTTAACGGTTTTCATTAATGATCGATAATCAAGTGGTTTCTATCATGTTCGACTTCGGCACCTATAATCACATTGTTAGATTCATACTTAGGGGCGACAAAAATGAAGACCCTGGATCATACCATTCTAGTCCAGGTTGTGACAGAGTATTCATGATTTGTATTGGCACATAGATCCACTTTGTATGTCTCGTGGCTATGTCTGAGTTTGAGTCATTTTAATGCGTAGATCTACAATGTATTCTGGGTGGCTATGCCATTTTGACATTGACATGGATCCACGTTGTATATTTGGTGGCCATGACTCATTTTACATTTTGTAATCTGAGTATGGGAATTCCTCCCTCGGACAATGGTATATTATTATGTTGATTCTTGACTGTTTGCAAGTTCCCCACTGATGTGCTCTTTACTTCTGACACACACATTCTACAAAGTATTTTGGCTGTCACAAGTTCCAGCCTCATACTTTGGGGGGAATTTTGTTACACATTATTTTGGTCACCCCAGTGATCCATTGACAAACATGTGTTCGTGTTCCCAAAAAGAGCCTTTCTTCAGGAGGAAAGTGACTGACTTTCTCTTATCAAAAACCTTGTCAAGGAGGGTCGTCGCAGGCTGCACCATAAGAAGGGTGCGACGATGCCTAGTCGTCTCCCTTTGCCCTAAATCTCAATTGCGACGTCTCCGCAAGTTTCCCTAAAGATAGGGTGTGACGATGTCAAAAGACTAATACAAGGTTAAGTTTCATGAAAGTTCTAGAAGGGGATCTTATAGAAAGTGAGGTGGTGTCCATATGGTTGGGATCCTACTCGCTTATCTGATTTGGTGGGATCATCCCAATCTCTTTAACCATCTCTCTTTCCCCTATATAAAGAGGGATTTCTAATGGAAAATGTTAAGTACAAAAGGTTGATTTTAAGGTTAATTAAAGTAGAATAAGCTAAGATTGCATGGAGAGTTCTGCATTGGATCATTCTTGAGAACCTCGTTTTAGTTCATCAAGTCATTGTGGATCTTCTTCATTCGAGATTGGAGAAAGTGTGTGTTGGAGAAAAGGGTCATCGGAAGGGGACCTTGCAACATCAAGGCTTTGGTTGCAATCTCCACTTTCATTATTGTATAATACAATGATATGTTTCTTTCCCATAAAAATTATCTTGTTTTATTGTATGATTCCTTGATCACATACATAGGTTCTTGTTGAGTATATTATTGCTTTCACTTCGGTTGGCTTGTGTTCCCTTGCAGATTCAATATCACAGGAGAACTGGAGTGGAGCTAGGATGACAACGACAAGAGGAAGCGATATTTAAACGATATGTTTCCCATCTCTTTCTAGATAGTAAACTAAACGATTAGAGCTAAGGAAAAGCGTCATGTTTTGTTATGTTTTTTTCTAGATCTAGGTGGATCTAGGGAGATCTGTTTATGTCTGCATTTATCGATAAGTCCCGTAACACTCGTAAAAATTACATTGAAGGGGTCTCATTGTGTCTTTATTAATCACATTTTCATCTCTTTGTCTTTGGCCTAATGTCAACTCCATGTTTCTCTCAACTGAACCTATGAAGCATGCCTTATATGCAAGCCTTGTAGCACTTTGCCTCTACGACCTGACACCTTGACCCATGGAGGAATTTTCCTCGAGTATCATTTTACTGAACATGTCTCCTTTCTCTAAGCATTAGTATGTTCCTTGTGCTTGGAAATGGTATTCTTTCCTGCGACACTCGTTCCTGCTTTGTAACGTAGCATTATTTTATTCTTTTTCAAGCTCTTAAAAAATTGAAAAAGACAAAAAAATCAAATATCCCAAGAAGAGGGGATGAAAAATACGTATTTTTTTTTGTTAGCACAAAGATTTTCCCTTGGACAAAGCACATCCTTTCATTTGTTCGTCAAGCATTGGGATCTAGTATGACCTTAGGAAATTGTTCTCGCTACATAGATTTTTTCCTCCTCCATTTGGTTACTCTTCCAAACACATGGAGAGTTTGCGTTACCTCCTACATTGTAAACTTATGTCAATGTCATGATGCCTGAGTGTGATCATCTTTCGTGCTTTTATCCAAGGAAATTTTCACCCAACCTAAGTCGGCCTTTTTTCAGTTTGTCTCTTGACCTCATGTGTCGGCCATCCCAAGAGTCTAGTCAAGTCATGATTCAAAATCGACGAAGTTCTCTGCCTGATCATCGAGATCCTCATGTATTTTCCCGATGAGCCATTGAAGACCTCAGGGTAGTGAAGTCATACACTCCCATTATACTCCTACCTGATTTTTGAAGATCTTGAAGTTGTTGATCGAGCTCTGAAGGCCTCATCTCCATCTACCAGATGCCACTAGCTTCTCGAAGATGGATACTCTACTTGTATATCTTTGACTGATTTTTAGATGTAGATCTGTTGTGTATTTCTCGCGACTACACTTTATATAGTTATATGACATGTATTTGCAGTGTATTTGATTGGAAACCATGATTTATTTAATCCCTAGCATGGTTATGCCCGCCTTGGAGAGACAATTGTTTTTTTGCATATGGCACGTCCCGAACTCTGGTCCCAGGCTCACTCAATTTCGTACATTGGTGAAGATATTGTAATGTATTTCGACCATCAATTGTTCTTATGACCTCACACATTAGGGGTCATACATTATAGCCCTAAATTTCTCTACACATGCATACATGGCCTTGGCCCTCTTGCAATTTTTGCAAAAGCACTGTTGAGAAGCTCTTCTTAAAAAACCAATTTTTAGAAGATGTACACGCCCTACACCATTACAACCCATGTACATATGCTTTTTTCACCACTACAACTAGCATACATATGCATGTTGTACCATTAAAACCTGTGTATGCTTGCAAAAGTTGCAAAAAAAATAAAAATTTGCAAGGAATTAGTTGAAATTCACGGGCTATTGGAGGTTTCCCAACTAATCCACCTACTATAGCACATCACCCAACCAAATAACCATCCTTTTGGCATATAAAAGGATTTTTTAGGGTCTCATTTCTAACCTAAGCATAATAACAGTGAAACTCTGCTTGATTTCACATCCCCTCCTTGCCCAATATATTGTTGTCTTTTGTGAGAAATTGCCTCAACATACCCTCATCAACCCCTTATTCCTCCATTCATCCCATTCCCTTTCATAGAAGAGATCAGAAGGTTGAGAGAATAATTTCATACAAGGCGCACTTGGAGCATGGTGAAGAGGATCCCGGACGAGGTTCGCAGAACGGTGGCCGACTTAGATTGTAAAGGTATCATCTTTGTGTTATGAATAAAAGAATTACATTTTCCTGTCCCAAATGATGGTGTCTTTAATACTTTTGTTGATTTATTATTGAAATTATAAAATCTAACCCTAACTTATATATGGAATATCATGATTGTAGTTCTTTGTTTGTCAATATTTGGATGCAAGTCATCCCTGGGAGGAGGCATGCAGTCCGTGGAACTTCCAAGCATGAGGAGGTCATCACCAACCGTGGGATTAGAGGTATAGTTACCCGATCTCCTTTCTCTTTGATTTATTTATATTAGTTTTGGTATGTTTGGGGTAGTATTGAGAATTAATTAGCTTTTAGACAATTATTTTCTCTTCCTACATTCTGAAGCCTGGTGTAGTTAAAGGGGGGTTATTTCCCGCTAGCAACTGGGAAATGTTGTATACCATTCATAAGCTCTTTCTGATAAAGTTTGAAAAAATAACCTCACCATGACATCATCATGTTCAACTCGGTGGGAGTCACAAACATCAAGAAATAAATGAAAATTCCTCTTTGCATCGATTGTCCCATCTCCAAAAAATTCCTTCAAGGTTCCCTTAGGGAGAACTGGGAGCTCGTGTTGTTCACCCATGAGATTAAGAGGGGAATCTCTCACCCTGCTTCTATTCCCAAATCCTGGGATTCCTTGGTTTCTTGCAGCATCTCTTTCTCCTTCTTGTCTCTCCTCATGATGTTCGATTTGAGGTTGTTCGTCTCTTGCTTCCATATTTAAGGAGGTTTCAAAATCATATTTTTCACTTCTAGGGATAGAGAGTTGTTTACTTTTATTTCGGGTGATGGGTCTCTTGTATTTGTCCAACTTTAATATTGACCTTGCTCTTGTGATGCTCTAGACAATATTTGATTTCTTGGATCTTGTCGTTCTTCTCTCCTTTGTCTTCAGAGAATTTCTCTTTCCTCTTCTTGGACTAAGATCTTCCAGGACCCTTATAACTCTTCTCGAGTCTGGGTTGTTGATATTACCAGATTATACAATTGGTGCAAAATTCTTCGCTAATTATTCAGTCCAATTTCTAAATGGGGATGGTTACCTTGGGGTAAAGTCATATATTTCTTTCAAATGCTGGGCAAGTTTCCAAAATTTTAGTTCATGCCCCCAGTATGGTCGCCAAAAATGTTGCTGCTTGAATCTGTCAAGGACCGAAACAACAGCCTCACGAGGATGCAAATCCTCCTGCGTTTTTATAGAGGTGGTACTCCTTTGTACGATATTTATAAAATGTGGTACTTTTATAAGAAGTCCATCAACAAAAATAAAATAGATATAACAGAAAAAGGAAAATATTTTTATTTTCTTTTTAAAAAGAGAATTCCTGAGAATGGACTAGGAAACACACAGATTCATAGATTTAAAGAAAAAAAATAGAATTCCTCACATCCATCATAGTAGGGCTAGAGATTTCTGATCACATAAAAACTAAAAGAAAATGATCTGCATGCATAAGAGAAATTTGAAAGAGTAATAGATGGGCATCTCAAAAGAAGATAATGATAGATAAACCTCAAATACTTTATATTCAGAAAAACTGGGTTACAAAGTACAATCAAGATTGTTCCCAAAATAGTTCTCTTGGAATTTCTAAGCAATATATAGTTTAATACATATTCTATGAAATTAAAATGCATTTGTCATAATGAATGGGATTGGGGCTCCCGTGGACCATAAATCAAATATGTATAAGAATGAAGTTCATAGAAAGAATAAAGTGGGTGGTAGAAGGCAACAAGACCTGGAAAGAAGCAAAAGGGAAATATCAGTCTTCGGTTAAACATTTCAATTTAAAGAGGTGGAGTAACTAGATGAAGAGATTGATAAAGACAGAAAGATGTGATCAATATAAAATTATTATGATGGTATCTCATGGTTTTTCACTTGCTCATTGTTTTCCTTTTATGGATTTCCTCAGCGGTTACAGGAAGCATCTCAACCTTCCTTTGCCCTTCATAGGTAATCTTGTCGACAACCTTTTTGAACCACTCCTCGATATAGCTCCTCATTGGTGCCACATTAATTTCATGCCAGATTATATTGAAGATTTCTCCTTCCAAGTCGCTTAGATCAATCTAAATGTTTCGCAATGCTTCCTCGATATGTTGATTTTTGATCGAATAATAAACTAGCTAGTTTTCAACGCCATCTTCACCATATTCAAGAATGCCATAGAATTTTTCAAATGACAACCCTTTAAAGATCTCAACTTTTTCATCAAATGCTTGCTTGGTTAAGAACAATGAGTTGAGTATCAATTTCGGGTCTTGGACTTCATTGGTGCTACCAACTAGATCTATTTGAACTAGCTTCATGAATACTTCCTCTCTTCTAGTTATGGCTTGGCTACATGCTTGAATGATATTGTTCAGGTTTTTTGCCTTTTCCTTCCAGCATGCATTCAATTTTTTTATTCAGTTCGAGGAGGGGAGATCATGCTCTCTTCTTCTCAATTCTGTCATATCAGTAACCTTAAAACCAAATGGTACAACCACATCGAGGTAGACACCTTGCTTGTTTTTCAAATCTACTTGTAGATATTCATGAAAATCATGTGCTCTTTTTCCAAAAGAGACCATGTTATTTGACATTTCCCAAGCCTATGTTATTAATTCCATTCTTTTATTTATATTCTTTTCCACATAGCCTCAGGCTGATGTGAAGAGGCTTGCCGATCCTTTTAGCTTTTCCACAGGTGTGGTAGGACTGATCATTGCTAAAGGGATAACAATTACTGGAAGGGGCATTAAAGCTTCCTCCAATTCTTTAATTCACTCCTTTAACCTGATGTTCTCCGCTTCAAGGCCTTCAATAGAGTTGTTTAGGGCATCTCCATTTGCTCGGTGTATCTAGGAAATTTAGGAAGGCCACATGTTCCATAGGTTAATCTTTGAGCGATATTTCCCCTTCTTATTCTTTACATCTCTTTTCTCAATAATCAAATTTTTGTATTCGCTGTCAAAAACAATGCTCTGAAATGAAAAAAACTCTTCTTCGTCGAAGGTTTCAGTCTCAACTATTTCCATGTGAGGGTTCTAGTGTGTCATGTTCTCTAGCTGGTCAATGATGGGGAACAATTTCTCGATGTTAATTTCGAGTTCCATATCCTCGAGGGAAAGATCGTGGATATCACTATCTCCTTGAGGTCCCTCCTCTTCTTGCACAATGCTTTTTTGTTTCTTCCTCATGGGAAGTTTATGAGAACTTTCAATTTTTCCGGAAGGAGGGTTCTTATCTCCTCCTCTGCTTGACGAAATGTGGGTGACTTTCTTACTTGGGTAGGCTGTTGGAGCACTGCTCCAAGATGTTGTAGTCTTTGGTGTGACAGTCACGGATTTGGCACTTTTCTCACCTAGACATTTTCCTCTTCGCTGGTACAGCTCATTGGTGCTAAGTATTGACTATAGGTCATCGGTGTCACGAGCCTGAGTGACTCTGGAATTGTATCCATATTCATTTAGAATAGTGTTAATGAAATAATTTTTGAAACCAACAACCAATATATGTTCTATAAAAATACCACTTGGGTCAAACCCTTTTACTTTTTCAGCATATTTCAAATTGAGGTTATGGAAGTGACATGCAAATTCATCAATATTGTTCATATTTTTTAATATGAAATCCCCAACTTTCCAAGGCATAGGTATGAATTGTTTTTTTCTCTTTTCATGGAAAAAATGCAACCAGTAGGTGTATTGCCTTGCTATCTCAACAACAAAAATCCTTTTAGATATGTGACATGGAAGGAAGGAAGCATTTTCTTCGGATCCAAAAATCCTTATAAAATTATAATTTTCCATTTGTTCTAGTGTCCCCTTCCTATCCAAGAACCTACGCGCCTGGTCAGACATCCAAAGAGCGTTTTCTCCAAACAAACACTCTTTAAAAACTGAGACAAAATCATTAAAGACTTCATAAAAATGTTGGGAGGCCTTGTGCCTCTACAATGATTGATATCATACGGCTACTGGGTCAAACTTACAGTTTACCTTCTTGCAGACAGATAATCTCGGGAACTAACAACAATGTGCTATCGCAAAGACCAAATAAGGTGACATAAAAAAATTCTTCTCCTTCTTGTATTGCACCAATTGGGAATATATTTCAATGGAAATCAACTTACCCCAATCGAAGATGGCTTGTTCCTTGACCGTAAAATAAATAATGTAAAGAATCATCCGGGAGATGCTGGCCGTGGTTTTCTATCCTGTTATCCTTGTAAAAATCCATGCAATTTCTTGGAAGGGATTTTTAAATGATCCAACCTGCAATATTGTGATGTCCTTGGGGGCGAACATTGGGTTCTCTAGGAATTCAGGTAAGAGGTTGAGTCCATTGTCATGCTTTTTCAAGAACTCCCTACAGTCTTCACCTCTAAAGCTGAGCGTTGGGTCGAGAAGCCTCAACATCTTATGGAAAACCTGAGGTGACAGAGAGATAGGGGAATGGTCTCGCAAATAGATGATACGTTGGCTTGGAATGTATTTCTCAACACACTAGGTGACCAACTCCTTACAATAAAAAGCTTCCGGGACACACCCTGCGCGCGCAATTCCAGACGTCCATATTATTTCCTTCTGGGCAGAAGGGGATGAATATTATGAATATGCCCTGGACCACTAAAATCTCTAATCCTTGCACCCAAAAATATTCAGTGTATCTCCATAGAATTGTTGTCGACTTGCTTCCATAAGTCAACAAGAACGTTACCTTGCTTAAAATTATGTTAGGAATGAATTCTAATGGGAGATAATATAATCCTCCGTAAATCTTGTTTAATGCGCTTTAATAGGAGGTATCCTCGAGCCTTTCGATTATTAATTATCACCCCTTCGAACCTCTTTGATATGTTATTAGCATTAAAAACATACTAAATGTGCATTTGGAAAGGCGCGAGGGTGGTGGGGATGGACGGGGGAAATATTTGACTTGAGATTTTTTGTGAACCCGAGAACCCGAGATCCCGTGATGGTATGAGGTGTGAAAATGGATAAGTGTAGGGAGAGGTGGCGGTCGAATGGATTAATGTAGGAATAATTATACTTAGGTAGTTCAGGGAGTCCAGGGATCGAAATGTAGATCACAAAACTCTTTGGTGCAATATGTCTATCATGAAACACGGGAACATGAAAGATAGACCCTGCCAACCCGGGAATCCATGATCATAAAATCGGCTAAGTATGGAAAATCATGACAGTCGATCAGACTTGTGAAGTGAAGTTGTAGATGGAGGTGATAAAATGAAAGTCTGCCAACCCAGGAACCCGCGGTCTAAAATGTGAGTAAGTGTTAGAACTAGAAAGGGATAGTAAGAGGAAAAAGGAAGAGGGAAAAAATAGGATAGTGTAGAAGGGGGAAAATAAAGGGAGAAACAAATTAGGGAGAATAAATAAGGGGAGGAAATTTTTTGGAACCATGAAATGACCTCAACAATATCCCACTGGATGGGTAACTCAAATGGAACATTACTTCTCTTTGTATGGCATTACAAATGAGTTGGCCAAACTCTGGTATGGTATTCTCCATCTAGATCAAGAGTGTTGGAAATGGTGGCAATGGAGAAAAAATTCCCACCATGGGTATGTGGCTTGGACACAATTTGTGGCAGATCTTTATGAGTGCTTTGACATTGACACCAACCATTTAGGTCGTTTGACAAAGTTGAAATAATCTGGCACAGTGGAAGACTTTATAGCCTCTTTTGAGCGATTAGATTTCTGTACAGAGGGCATGTATGATTCCTTTTTTCGAGAATGTTTTATTATTGCCCTCATGGATGATATTTGTTCCCATGCCCTAATGGCTCGACCTCATAGTTCGGTGGGCGCTACTAAAAGAGCTAAGGAAGAACAACAATTTTTCTCTTCTCAGAACCCAAAACCCTCCTTTATTCCGCGCACTAAAATAATCACTCCCACTCCTCCTTTTACTCCACTAAACATCCATAAATTGACCAAGGAAGAAATGGATGAATGCCAAATTAAAGGCCTTTGTTATAATTTTGATGACAAATATTTTCCTAGGCACAAGTGTAAGGAACAAAATATTTTTAAGACCATCTCGAAGGATGTTTCAGAAGACGATGTTGAGGCTCCCGTTGTGGCTATGTCACTTGAACCCACTAACTTGAACCCTCCCTATGACCCTCCCGAAGTCAAACCGCTCATTTCCCTGAATGCTCTCACCGACTTCTCTGCTCCCCAAACCCTCAAGCTAATTGGTTACATTAAGCATATGAATGTCATAATTCTTGTTGATAGTGGAAGCACCCATAATTTTATTCATCGCCTCATTTCCCAAGAAACTAATTGCTATATCCATGCCTTCAATAATTTTCAAATCATGATTACCAATGGAAATTCCATGAAATGTGGCGGTCGTTGTGAAAATGTGTGTCTCCAAATTGGTCAGTACCAGATGAAATCACATATGTTTGCTATCGACATGGGTGGTTGTGACATTGTGTTGGGTGGAGAATGGATAAGGAATTTGGCTCCCATTCTCATGGATTTTAAGGAATTAACCATGCAATTAGACCAGGAGGGCCAACAATATAAGTT
>SNQJ01S0033268.1:21396-49606 GCA_010110895.2 Picea sitchensis
AGACACAGGTGTGTTCTATAAATTGATATTGTACCAGTTGTCATAGGAGATTATCCAGTCAGATAATAATGACAGGTGCTCGTGGTGCTACCAGTTGAATGGTATGTTGTGCTCAAGACCATACCTCCCTAGCTAGAAGGGAGTGTTAATATTATGGTAGCTTCGGGAGGTATGAACCTCTATTATGACCTCTGATGAGACTAGAATCCTTCGGAAGGAAGCAAAGAATTGAAGGAAACCCTAGACAAGTTGTCAGTTGAACAAATATATTTATATTGAATTTATTGATGCCCAAAAGGAGAAGTAAACCCAGTTACACTGGCCAGGTCGGCCCCAGTTATACTGACCAGTCCACTATAAATACAGGGCGCCAGTTTCACTATTTTTCATCTCAACAGTTGCAGTGAGAGCAATATGTGCGCAGGCAGTTGCAGGCAATAGCAGTTTGGTGCGCAGGTTTTCTGGGAAAGATGGGAGAGTGGTGCGCTAGCTTTTGGGTGGGATCATCTGTTCAGTTTAGTTTCTATTCTTTTTCTTGGTGCATTTAGCCTCTCTTGGCTATAGATTGCGACCAGAATTCTCTTCTCGGTCAAGGTCAAGGTGCTCGAAGGGTGGCTTAAGGCCTATGGTTGGGTGACGAGGGTATCGTCAATGGTTAAATGAGCACAATCCTCTATATTCTAACACTTCCATCCTTTATATAGCTTGGTTTCACACTTGAACAATGTTGTTCAAGTTTTTTATCTCTTCTTTCCAGCACACGTTCAACTATTTCATCCGACTTGGAGAGGGAAGATCCTCCTATATTCTCTTTAATTTTGGCATGTTGGAAACTTTAATACCAAAGGGTACTACAACATCAAGGTAAAAAAATTCTTCATTCTTTAGGTCGTCTTGCAAATACTCATGGAAGGCATGCACCCTCGAGCCAAAACAAACCATATTTTTTTAAATTTCCCAAGCCTTTGTGATCAATGCCATTATTTTCTTAATATTTCTCTCCACATAGATATTGGCTAATGTAAGTAAGCTTCAGGATCCTTTTAATTTTGTAGTGGACATGGTGGGTCCAATGATTGTCAAAGGACTCGAAAAAAGTGGAAGAGGCATTAAGGTGTCTTCAAGTTCCTTGATCATTTCTTTTAACTTCATGTTTTCCGCTTCAAGACCACCAATGGAGTCATCTAGTGCATTGTCAGTTGCTCTATGAATTCTAGAAATCTGGGAATGTCGCATATCTCTTAGTTCAACCTATGAATGATATTTTCGTTTCTTTTTCTTCACATCACTTTTCTCAATAATCAATTTCTTGGATTCCTTGTCAAAGACAACACTCTAAAAAGAAAATGACTCTTCTTCGTTGAAGGTCTCATTCTGATTGATTTCCAATGATGGATTCTACTAGGTCGTGTTCCCTAACTAATCTAGCGGGGGAAACATTTTCTCGATGTCTACCTTGAGCTCCATATATTCAAGGGATAAGTTATTGATGTCACTCTCTATGTGTTGGTCTTCTTCCTCTTACATGACATTTTTCCTCTTTTTTCTTAGAGGAAGCTCACGTGAGCTCTCAATTTTTCTTAGAGGGGGACTTTTTTCTCCTCCGCCACCTAAACTATCGTTGGTCACTTTTCTAGATGGGTTGGATACTGGATCATTTCTCCAAGATGTTGTAGTCTTAGGAGTAACAGTTGGGGACTGAGCACTCTTCTCATTGGGACCCTTTCCTTTCTTCTTGTAAAATTCATTGGTACTAAGTATAGTTTCCAAGTCACGAGCATTGTGAGTAGGAGAGCCTAAGTTATTATCTTATTCTTCACTTAGAATAGTATGGATAAATGAATTGTTGAATCCCACTGCTAGCATATGTTCCAAAAAACTTTTGTTAGGGTCAGACACTTTTACCTTTTCAGCATATTTGAGATTCAGATTGTAGAAGTGGTTTGCAAATTCATTGATTTTGTTTATATTTCATAATATAAAGTCCCCAATTTTCCATGCCAAGGGTATGAATTGATTTTTTTGTTTCTCATGAAAAAAGTGCAGCCAGAAATTATATTTCCTTGTGAATTCCGTAATAAAATTATATCAAATATATGACATGGAAGAAAGGAGGGATTTTCCTTAGAACCAAAAAATCTTGATAACGTTGTAATTTTCAATTTTCTCCAATGTCCCCTTTTTATCCAGGAATTTACTTTCTTGGTTGGATATTCCTTGGGTATCTTTTCCAGATAAAAATCCTTTAAAACCTGAGAAAAATCATTGAAAACTTCATAGAAATGCAAATAAGATTTATGTCTCCACAATGATTGGTACCAGAAGGTAACTGGGTCAAATTCACAGTTCATCCTCTTATAGATAGACAATTTAGGAAATTGAAAGCAATATGCTATCACAAACACCGAATAAGAAGCCATAATGAATTTCTTATATTTTTTGCACTGTGACAAGTGGGAAGAGATTTTAATGGAAATCCGCTTTCCCCAATCAAAAATGGATTGGTCTTTGATAGTAAAATATAAGATATAGAGAATCATATGGGAAATGTTGGCAGTACTTTATTGGATGGTCGCCTTGGTGAATAGCCAAGAAATTTCCCGAAAGGAGTTTTTGAATGAGTCGACCTGCAATCTGGTAATGTCTTTGGGGACGATCACAAGATTCTCCAAGAACTCAGGAAAGAGGTCTAGGTCATTGTCATGATTTTTTAGGAAATCCTTGCAATCCTCTCCTTTCAACGTAAGTGTTGGTTCAGGGAGTTTCAACATCTTACGGAACACTTGAGGTGAAAGAGAGATGGGAGAATGGTATTGAATTTGAATAATCCATTGGATTGTTATATATTCACAATGCACCATGCCACTAGTTCCTTGCAGTCAAAAACCTCACGAACACACCCTGCACGAGCAATTATGGATGTCCATATCAATTCCTTCTGAGAAAAGGGGATGAATAGTAAGAATATATGTTAGAGCACTGAAAGTTCTGGTCCTCATGCCAAAAAATATTCAATGTATCACAACAGTACTGTTGTCGAGATGTTGCGTCCATAAGTTTACGAGAGTGTTCCTTTAATTCAGATAATATTTTCAATGGGTTCTTGAGAGAGATAACAATAATATAATCTTCGTCAAATCACGCTGTAATGCGGTTTTAATGAGAAATCTCCTCAAGCCCTTCTCTTATTAATGATTATATTTACAAAAACTGCATGATGAGTTAGTAGAATTAAACCATTCATAAATGCATATTGGGAAAAGAATGAGGATGGCGGGAATGGACGACAATGATTAGGATTTGGGAATGTTTGTGAACCCGCTGACTCAGGAATCAGCGAACCCGTGGTTGTGAAAGGTAAAAAATAGGCTAAGTGTTGTAATGTGGTCAGTCAGACTCAATATAATAGAGATGAGATACTTAGGATCTTGTTGAGTCTGATGGTCATAATGTATATCATGAATCTATGGGTGAAAAATGGATATCTTGGAACTTGGAATATGAAAGGATGAACCCGTAAAATCATGACTACAAAAATGGTTAAGTATAGAATAATACCATAGTCGGTCAGACTCATGATATGGGAGTATGGATGGAAATCAAAATTTGTGAATCTGCGAACCCATGAACCCACTGCTTTAAAAAACGACTAAGTATAGTAACTAGAGAGGGAAAAATAGAGGGGAGAAATGAAAAAGGGGAATTAGGGTAAGTATAGAAGAGGGAAAAGAAAAGGAAAAAAAAGAAGTTGGGAAAATGGAAAGGGGAGGGAAACTCGAAAATGGGAAATGGTTTCAACAAATGGCTCCCACTGTGGGATGATAACCCACTGTGGGTTGTCAAGAATCTAGAATCTTTATGACCAAGTTCTTCCGTTCATTGGGATATGGAGTTGAAGTAAGAATATAGAAACTGAAAAATATAATTATGTACAATGAGAATGAGAAAGTCTTAGGTGAAGAAACCTTTAAAATGTTTCTCTTTGATAGGTAGAAATGATCGTTTTCCCTACATCTCTTGGAGCATATAGGAATTAAAACCTAGGACCATTTCAATATTGTATGGTCCAATCCAGAGTGCTTCAAACTTTGTATGCATCGATTGTGTCTCCTTAGACTTGTTCCAAATTAACACCGGTTCTCCCTTCTAAAAATTCTTTACAGTTGCACTTTGATCAAAATATATTTTGATACTTTGTTGTATCTGGAAATTTTGATTCAAGGCTTCGATTCGTTCTTCTTCCAACTTCAACAACTGGTTGATCCTCCTTTGGATAGGTTAATTGTCTTTTGTATCTTCTGTATTAACCATGAAATTCAAGGCATTGAGTTCGAGGCTAATCGAGATTTTTTCTTCTTTCCCATAAACCAATGTATAAGGGGACATCCCAGTGTTGTCCTTTGGAGTCGTTATGCTTGTCCATAATGCATCAATCAAACTCATATGCCAATTCATCTGGTTCTTGTCATTAGTTTTCTTTAGTATCTGAACAAGTGTTTTATTTGTGGATTCTGCAAGACCATTTCCTTCTAGATAATAATTCAATGATTGACCCATAATAATTCCATATTCTCCAAAAAACTATGTAAAATTTGAACCGATGAAAATCGAACCATTATCAGTGATAACTTTATCTAGGACACCAAATCTTAACAGAATATTATCTTTGAGGAATTTAATTAACTCTTCAGAATCATCTTTATTTAACACCATGCTTCTTCCCATTTCGTGAAATAATATGTAGCTGTGAGGATGTACATATGTCCCTTTCTTGAATTTGGATTAATTGGCCCAACAACATCAAGTCCCCATTGGGAGAATGGGTTTTCTACAATTATGGGTTGTAAAGGCATTGTGAATCTCTTCCTTTTTTCTGAAAACTATTAGCATGATACACACTTCTTTATTTTGGCCTATGAGTCTAAAAATTAACAGCCAATAGAATCCAACTCTTATTATCTTGTGGGCGGTTGCAGTAGGTGCAAAGTGCCCACCACATATTCCTTCATGGAATTCTCTCATTAGTTCTTGGGTTTGGTTTTCATCAACTCATATCAGTAGTATACCATCATAATTCCTCCTAAACAGTATATCAATAATTAGCACATTTTGATTTTCCTTCATCTTCAATATTCTTCGCTCCTTAGGGTTGATGGTGAAATTAAACTGCTCAAACCTCAAGTAGAATACAATGTATCCATACCATTATGAATCAACCAATGGTTCTCCTAATAAAATTGAAATCATTCCATCCACATAATCACTATTTGCAATGAGTTTTCATAAACATTTTCCTTTGACAACCTTTAAAGGTTTAATTTCAATATCATATTCTTGTATCTTTGCCGGCCAATTATCCCATTTTCCTTCTCTCAATTCTTGATTCAGAAGCATCTTCATTGGTGATGATGGGACATAATAAATAACATGATACTTTAGTATGTACATTTGAAAGTGCGCCACCACTTTCACAAGGTACATGGCTTGTTTTTCCAGTTATGAATACCTCAATTCATAGTCATGTAGGGTTTTTCTCATGAAACTAATTGGGAGTTCTTCACCTTTGGTATTCTTCTGAGTAGGAATAGATGCAACAATTGTTTCTGTAGCGAACAAAGTGATGATGAAATCCCTTTGAAAATATAGACTAATGAGGACTAGAGTTGTGGTGATTGCTCCTTTGATATTATTGAAAGATTCTTGAGTATTCATTTTCCATTCAAACCTCTACTCCTTTTTCAACAACAAATTGATCAGCTTCACAATACTTGCAAAGTGAGGAACAAACCTTCGCACAAAATTGATCTTGTTGAAAAATGATTGAACTCAATTCTTGGATGTCGGGGGGTTGAGCTCATAAATTTCTTTAAATATTTTTGGATCTATATAAATCCCTTCCTTTCACACAATATGGCCCAATATCTTGCCTTAAGTTACAACAAATAAGCATTTCTTTGGATTTAGAGAGACACCATATAATCTACAACTTTAAAAAACTTTTCTCAAATGATGGATATGATCACCCCTTGTTTTTTGATGCANGCCAATTATCCCATTTTCCTTCTCTCAATTCTTGATTCAGAAGCATCTTCATTGGTGATGATGGGACATAATAAATAACATGATACTTTAGTATGTACATTTGAAAGTGCGCCACCACTTTCACAAGGTACATGGCTTGTTTTTCCAGTTATGAATACCTCAATTCATAGTCATGTAGGGTTTTTCTCATGAAACTAATTGGGAGTTCTTCACCTTTGGTATTCTTCTGAGTAGGAATAGATGCAACAATTGTTTCTGTAGCGAACAAAGTGATGATGAAATCCCTTTGAAAATATAGACTAATGAGGACTAGAGTTGTGGTGATTGCTCCTTTGATATTATTGAAAGATTCTTGAGTATTCATTTTCCATTCAAACCTCTACTCCTTTTTCAACAACAAATTGATCAGCTTCACAATACTTGCAAAGTGAGGAACAAACCTTCGCACAAAATTGATCTTGTTGAAAAATGATTGAACTCAATTCTTGGATGTCGGGGGGTTGAGCTCATAAATTTCTTTAAATATTTTTGGATCTATATAAATCCCTTCCTTTCACACAATATGGCCCAATATCTTGCCTTAAGTTACAACAAATAAGCATTTCTTTGGATTTAGAGAGACACCATATAATCTACAACTTTAAAAAACTTTTCTCAAATGATGGATATGATCACCCCTTGTTTTTTGATGCACTGTCAAGTCATATTGATAGTCGGCCATAAATTTTCCTATCAACCCACTAAATTCATGATCCATGGTCCTCTAGAATGTGGCTCGGAAATTATTCAAACCAAAGGGCATTCTAGCATATGCATATGTCTCCCAAGGTGTTATGAATGTTGTCTTTGCCCTATCTTCCTCACCAACCAAGACTTGGTTATATCCATAAAATCCATCCAACATGGACATGCAAGATGATCTAGTGACTTTCTGGAGAAGGAAATCCATATTAGGTAAAGGAAAATTATCCTTTATGTTTGTGTAACATCCCTCTCTGGCGCACTGAGGGAACTTATTCTTTGAGGACACTTGCTCGCAAGTGATCCGGATTATTATTCTATTAAAACTTTGATTTTTATTATGAGACGTTATGGGTTGATGATATGTTGTTTTACTACATTGACATAGACAGGTGCTATTGACTTAGTTTTACTGAGTGTGCAGGGTTTTGGACCTCAAGGATAAAGAGGTGTCAATGGAACCCCTTGGACTCTAGATCGAGTCAGGGAGTGTGCCATTGGGGTTTAATTGTTTTACTGTGATATTAGTGCATCTGACTGGATGATATGATATGGATATGTTCTTACATGATTTGTTGATGATGTAGGCTGACAATAGCTTGCTGACCAGACTCACATATGGAGTAAAGGGGTCACACAGGACTACCAGATATGTTGAGGGAGAGGTGTGGATAGAAACCCTACCACATCCTACTAGCACTCCCGTCATGGCTTGAACTGTAGGTTAACGATTACCTAGTTCGAGAGGACCCATGATACCATGAGGGAAGACTATGAAAGTTGCTCATGATGATTCTAAGGGGCGCGCAATAAGGTAGGGGCCTTATTCCTTAGAGTCCCTTAGTCTCCCACAAGGTCACCTGGTGGAGTAGTGACTCTAGGGGTTATTGATTTCTACCAAGTCAGTCAAGAGGTGAGTGGCACCCTTGTAGCACGTGGTGCATCCTGAAGGGCACATCACGCAAGGGAATAGATGAGGCAAGTGGCACCCTTGGAGCACCTAGTGAATCCTGAAGGGCACGTCGCGTTGTTGATGATAGAGAGTTGAACCTAGATGGCCCTAAGACAAATAACATGTTAAGTAATTTTAAAACAATTTCCCTAATTAAATGTTGCCCAGTACGAAATTTAAGGCCTAAGTCTAAATTACGCTAGTGGTAGAACCTTGTCTTCTCAAAATAATAATAATAATAATAATAATAATAAAAATAAAAATAACTTAAATAATAATTTTGACCTTCTTTTAATCTTGTAACATGAAGGGAATAAGAAATTAAGTTATTCATAAAAATAAAATCTGTGTTAATAAATGTAAAAAGGGGAATTAATTATTTTATCTTTTTGATAATTTAAAAAAAAAAATACTAATTAAATGATAAAAGGGAAAAGGGGTTAAATTCCACACTTGCCCTTTTGAGTTCTAAGTAAAAAGCGGAAAGAGGGAAAATAAAAAAAATAGGAACTAGGGAAAAGAGGTAATATAAAAAGGGAAAAAGGGGAACTTAAGGGAAAAAGCGGAAAGTCAACTTAGTAAAGAATCGACCATTAAGAGTTTTCTAATTTTAAATTGAATTAGCAACTTCATAAAAGGGAAAGCCTTTAAAACGTGTAAGGGAATTTGGGGACACCTAGGAGTGATTCTAGGAGTAACTTTAGGTGGGTGAGGGAATTGAGATAATTAATTAATTAAAGAAATTGAATAATGGAGGAATGTAGGGGATGGGTGACACTTATACGGAGAGGAATTTTTAGGAATTTATTTTTAAAACTTCAATTAAATGATATTTTAGGAAACAAAGGAAGTTCGAAACTCTATAAAATGAAGGAAGGAGAAGGATGAAGGATCATCTTCTGTTTGTGTAACGTTACACTGTAGAAATATCTACTTGACTGATTTACTTGTGGGAGTTGGGATACCCAGCTCAGAGAGGAGTGGTAGCTCGGCCTTGCGAGGTGCGCTGGGGGCTAGACGAAACCTCTAGATAGTGTGTGTAGCCCCTTTGTGGCTCAGGGGGGATAAGGGGGAAGAAGAGTACCCCTAGCATTGGCTGGGAGGTACCGGTGAAGTCTCGATGGTCAATGAGCGGGAGTTTCACAGAGCATGCAGACATCACTCGAAGTGGGCGAACAAGTAACAATATGCTTTCTTCATTTGAATGGTAGAATGTTGTAGGTTTTATGATTGGATCTGCATGTTAATTATGTAAGTAGACTGGATGTTTAGATTGATAGTTGAAATTTTCTTAGCCTAGCTCTTTGGTTGTCGTCTCCTATGGCCTTGTTTTCCCACATGTCGTGACTGCCCTGTGGTGTTGATTGTGACCCTGAGGATGTTTAGTCTTCGTCCCTAGCTCGTCAGTCCTCACCTGAGTAGTCGACCAAGAGCCTGATCTACGATCGTCGCCTTAGCGTTAAAAGACCTATGGATCTCAACGCCCCACTTTTCTATGCGAGGATGATGAAGCGAAGATGAAATTTTTAGCCATGTACCTCTATGGATGTCCTTGCCTGATTGTTTGACTTGTGCCTTCCAGTACAGCCTCTTCATATGGATTATCTCACTTCCTTGATGTTTATTTTTCTGTGCCTTGACTGATAAAATCCCTGTGATCCTTCGATGAGTTCTCCTTATGACCCTGGTGTTCTCTTACTGTTGTCATCCTTTCTATATCGATACCCCGAGATGTAAAAAGTAATTAAATCTGATCTGTGTTTGGTTCTTGTTGAATTGACTTGTTTTTACTACTCCAACAATTGTAATTATATGAAGGATGTAAAATATTACCTTGGAAATTGTGGTTATGTAATATATGTAAAAATGATACCTCTACGTTTGTTTTATGCTTGATGAATAATTATAGCCCTGCGTTTATGCATCGAATGTGAATTTAATTACTGTAATTCATATCTAATGTGAGTGAGAGATAGTGAAATTTTTATCTTCAGTAATTTTATATCTACTTTATAAATTATATCAAATTTATTTAATGTAATTTATATCTAATGCGTGTGAAAGATAGTGAATTTTATATTCAGTAAATTATATCTAATTTATCAATTATATTTAAATTGTTACTATAATTTATATCTAATTGATATCTAATGTGATTCCAGTTATAGCGAAATTTTTTATATTCAATAGACAAAAAATCTGGATGGAGATTGATGTTATGTAACTGGATGTTTTTTTCAACCCCAAACAATGATGTCTTTGCTATCCTCCTTGAACATTTTTAAATTTGCAAATTCTAGTTGTTAATGGACTGAAACAACGTTTTCTTTTTACTAAGCAACGCACTGTTGATCTCGGTGTTTGGGGGTCGACAATTTCTCTCTATGTGTGGTTGACCACAACAACCTCTGCATTTTCACTTGAGATCGATGTTGCGACCCTCCCACCTGCGCGCCCTCTAACCAGATCTCCTCTGTGTTTCTGACGACCTGTGCGTCCTTCTCACGAACCCTTATTTCCGCGTTTTGTTTTT
This sequence comes from Picea sitchensis, assembly GCA_010110895.2. Classification (NCBI taxonomy): domain Eukaryota; kingdom Viridiplantae; phylum Streptophyta; class Pinopsida; order Pinales; family Pinaceae; genus Picea; species Picea sitchensis. The sequence goes on from SNQJ01S0033268.1 coordinate 31,665, forward strand.
AGCCGCATTGAAGTTCCTTCCATCTGAGTATTTTATTAGTGGATGGCATGTTTATCCTTACCATTTAAGAGGCACGGTATGGATGTTATCACGAATGGAATCCCCATATGTTCTGCATAGCTAGTATTATATCTTTGTGTCCCTCCTCCATCATTTGATAGTCACAGACTCCCCTTTTTACACCGGATTTTATCAAGATTAATGCCCACGAATGGTGGCTCCCAACCGATTTCTCTCTGGATTTTAATGCCCCTTTGTTTTTCTCAAAACTATGACTGTGTTGTTGTAGATTTCACCCCTTCTATTGTAGATTTTTGGTTAATTTCACTTCTGCCTAATTCAAACAGCGGAGCGTTAAGATTAATGTTGTGTTAAGAATAATGTTGGAGTAAATCTCACAGCGGATTAAACCTATATTCATGATTTTTTCTAATTGCGACTCCACTTATCATAACTGCAGTCTTCAATTGCTTGCTAACGGTGATGGACCGAAAAGCCAACTAAGATGGGGAATAAGTGATAATTTTGGAAGAGTAGTTGATAAAATAATGCCCCTTTTTCTTTATCCAATTGAGCAATGAAATGGAATGTTTACTAAAGTGGTAAGTTCAGTTGAAAAGAATGATTCTAAATGGTAACTATTAGTCTGACCAATGAAGGGAATTAAATATTAAAGAAAGGTTTGGTTAAAAAAATGGGGGTGGGTCAATAAGTTAAATTTTAGAATGGTTCCACTCACCTTGTAATCAAGAGTAAGCACTCATTACCTCCCTTAAGAATAATTTATCCTCGAAATTTTGATTAAACCTTCTCACTGGTTTTAGTATTTTGACTTTTTACATTTTCAAAGGAATTTCAAGAAATAATGCAAGGACTCCCTTGTTTAATGATGATTCCCTTAAGAACCACCTTGAGAATGACTTAGTTAATTTTAATGACTCAAGAAGCATTCCATTTAAGGATTCCACCATGTTAAATCATGTTAATCTTTCGCGAGAATTTATACTATGACTTGGTACCATTGTATATACATCATTAGCTCTTAATTTAGATCATTCTAAATGTCAAATGGAATTAACATGTTGACTTAATTGCAAATTCTAAATGGTTTCATTGCTAATACAAATTTGAAATTGGCAACTAATTAGAAGGTGACTTACTGTCAGATTGTAAATCTATGTTAGATTTAGGCTGTTAATTGATATGTAATTAACGTTAATTTAAGTCGTAGATATTGACCCTTTTACCCTTGATTAATGATGGGATAAGTCGACGAAGTCATTTTTAACTTATGCTTCCCCTTGAGGGCGATTGTTGTTTATTATTGATTAATGTTGGTACTTGGATTGTAAACTTTTTGTGCTTGGTCTGCTTGTGTCGGGCAGGTTGTAGACACCTCCTTGTTCCTCAGAAGAGTCGCCAGCCCTGAGACCTTAAATGGTCAAACTCGATGGGAACCTGGGCTTGGGTGTTGCTTATGTGTCTTGGAGGTCCTAACCATTGCACGGTAGGACAGGCGGGTAGTCAATCTTATTTTTTGTCGGTTGATTTTCACTCATTGCTTCCAGATGCTTGATGTGCATCTTAGGTCGTTATGTTGTTGTCGCAGTTGCCTACATCATGTTCGTCGTCATTTTGCGACGTAGAGTATAATGTCTTTATTACCCTTGTACACACGCACACACACAAAAAAAGAATTGCACTTGTTATGAGAGGTTTGTTTTCGTACGAAACGGGAGGTCTGTTACAGTTTGCTTTGTTAAGATCTTTGAAGTATACACACATGCAGATTTCCCCGGTCATTTTTCTTACAATCACAGGATTTGAAAGCCAGTCAGAATGTCTAATGGGATAAATTATTATGGCCATATTTAATTTCTCCAATTCAATCTTTACTAGAGGTTTTCAATTTGGGATTCATAATCCTTATTTTTTTCTTTACAAGATTTGCTTCTTCCCTCAAAGGAATGATCTGTTGTAATTTTGTTTTATCATAAACTTTCAAATCATCATAGGTTCATGCGAACACATCAATGTACTCTTTAAAAAATGAAACATATTGGTCAAATTATTCAATGGCACAATCAACTCCCAAGTTGACATATTTGTGGGAACTGTTAGTTCCAATATTGACCTTCCTTGTTTCTTGCACTTTTCGAATTGAAATTTCTTCCAAGAGATTCTTAGGATGATCATCTTTTGTAAAAAGAGACTCAAATTGTATACAATATTTAGGTACTGTTAGAACTCTGTAATTTCTAAGGCTGAGAAATAAATGGAAAGAGGTAACTATTTCAACCATCTTTGGATTGTATTCTGACCTATACAGCCTGAGAGGGCTCTCTCACAACTGAAAAATACTCAAAAGATTTGGAAATTAGCTCACAGTGGTGAGATTCTGGTATAAGATGGATTTTGTTTGGTTTTAAAAAGGCTGGTAGTACATGCATGAGAGAAAATACCATTGGGAAATGGAGTCAAGTGTTGAATATTAATGATAGTGAGTCAATAACATATGGGTACTCTTTGAAAAAAAAGGCAAAGTAGGCACTGTTTTTCAACAAATAATGTTTAGATGACAACAAAAAAGAGAAAAATGCAGTCCATCACAGTGAGAGAAATTAAGAATTATCAATGTAACTTTAGAAGGAAAACATAGAAGATATAGATCACCCTGGATAGAGCACTGAATATAGATGAATTCTTAACCAACAATCCTTTAAACAAAATAAGTATTTACTACACGAATGGAGCATCAAAGAAGAATTACAAACATCTACTCTCAGTTAAATACTGGAAGAAATAAACATTAATGGAAATGTGGATTATAGAGACAGACATGCTTAGAACATCATCGTGTTGAATCTATGCTTGATGAGAGTACTGGGCTCTATATTAATTCATAAAAAAACATTGAGGAAAATGATACAGTCCAAATAGCCATCTCTGGCAGCAAGTCCCCCTTTTACATCAAAATGGCTCCAAATATATAAGATCCCATCACCACAATAGGCTGCCAGGAGTTCAATTACTGCTGCCTATAATCATGGATCTGGCTACATTAATGGAGAACAAATCCCCAACAACTTTACTAAAAATAGTAAATCCAATTTAACAAAATATCTTGTAACATTATAGATCTCGGGAAAAATTAGAATCTGAGGTTGTGGTTATTTGTCAGGTACATTTGGAAACCAATCTGATGGGGAATTGTTGATGATCTATCTCTGACTTTCGTTGTTGGTTGTGTCTTTTGAATTATTTGCCTCGCAAAATTATGAAAAATAGGGTCCAAGGAAGTCTTTTATTCTCCCACTCTAAGATAGATGTGTAAAATCTTGGTGAGATTTTTATATATCAGCTTGTTCTGCGAAAAAAACTCTCTTAGTGTTTTGAAATTCATTTTCACCTGTTTGGAGTTTGGGTTTGAAATAGATGTCTCAAACAATAAAATCCTGAATCCCAAAAAATAGGGCTCAAAGATGATTTTGATTCTCTTAATATGTAACAGATATGAGACATATGAAAGAGGTTATTCTTATTTGGACCTTGATGAGAAAAAACCTCTTTCAGTTTCTTAAAATCCCTCCTGTTTTGTCAGTAGATTGCCTCGGAAAATGACTGGTCGAAATCGGTAAAAAACAATTTTTAAATTGGGGAAAGTTGTTTTTGGAGAGGGAAAGATGGTTTTCGGGGCGAGGGTAGAGTGGTATGTGGTTTTAGGGGGGGAGTCCGAAATTTTAGGAAAGTGACAAGTGGCGGGAGTAAAATTACTTTTCGTAACCCCCCTCTCATTAAAGTTCGAATGGCAGGGGGGTCCAAAATAATAGTATGATCGTTGATTGTTTTGTTTTTAAACGTGAAGTATGAAGTACAGGAGTGGGGCTTTTAGACTTAGGATAGAGTTAGTATTAGTTTATTTGTTGGTTTTATTTTTAATGTTTTGTTTTTTTTTGTTTTATTTATAATGTTTAGTTTTTGTTTTGTTTATAATGTTTTAATCTTTTTATTATTTAGTTTTGTTTTATATGCATTTTTTATTATTTGTTTTATGTGTTTTAATTTTTATTTGTTTTGTTTTTTGTTTTGAATTGTTTTATTCATTTGTTTTTTAATTGTTTTTGTTTTTTTATTATTTTTTAATTGTTTAGTTTATTAATTATGTTGTTTTTATGGTTTTTTTTTTTTATTATTTAATTTTATTTTTTATGTGTTTTGTATTAAACTAATGTTTATTTATATATATTATATAGTTTTATATATAGTTTTTATTATTATTTATGAATGCAATCTTATTACATACTATTAAYTATATAYRATTTAATGCTATTAAATTATTTAATTAATAGCTTTAACTTATATACTATGGAAAATTATCATTATTTACACTATCCTAAGTATTAACCTAATCATACTAAACTAATTACTAATTATTTAAATTATTAATTTAATTAGTTATTAAACTAATTAATATTTTATTTAATTATCTATCCTAGGTTATTTAACTTTTTTTTATTTAGGGAAGATTGGTGGGAGAATGATGAGGTGAATGGGATGAATGGATAGGGGAGTGAGCAACGCAATGGTGAATGAAAGATTGGGAAAAATAAATGGAGGGAAAAATTCATCCAAGGAAACCAGGCAAGCCATGATCTTTTGTCATGAGAGAAACAATAGATAGAAACTGAATAATCATACTTCCTATAATTGATAGGACCCTAACATAGAATCCAATCAGGGATGGAAGCTCTTTTAAGAGGTGTCAAGAACCACAAATCTCTGAATATGAAAGCTAGTTCCTTATCTATTGCATTGATTCCAAAACTTTATTCTGCAACCTGTACCTATTTTGATCCTTCAACTAAAACCAAATCAAACTGAAGACAGAATTTTTTTTGAAAGGAATTCTCAAAGAGTTGAGCTTATTTGCACACTGCTATCTACCCTAAGCTACTGAATTTTTTGTTGAATCAAATAATACTAAAATGCCAATGAAGCCAATCAAGTAGTTTTTGAAACAAGTGGATTGCCTGATTGTTTGTTAGCCCAATCAAAAGGACAAATTGACCTTTTGTCCACAAAATCAAAGCTGAAAAGTGTAATGGCAACTGCTGAAAGCATGATTTATCATTTAAGCTGGAAAAATCCTCCATGTAGCCTCCTACAGGATCAATAAATGAATGATCAATTACTTTGTCTTCCATACCTTTCATGACCATTTGATCATAGATGAATTTTTCATCATCTATATCCGCAAGGTAAAACCCTGATTCTAACTCTACAGTTTTAGTCTTGTACTCGAAAGCATGATCCTCATCAAATTTTTTTTTTTTTTTGTAAGTAAGTATTTTATATATAAAAAACCTTCTAGGAGCCAAAAACAAGAGTACAAAAACTGAAGCCAACCGGTTGTATTTACTGAACTTCTCTAGAAGGAGAAACCAATTCAGCCAATCAGACAATTTGAGTATCAGAGTTTCTATCAGTCCTAGAAAAAACAAACAATTTAACTACCATGAAGGTCACTAGAGTAAAAGTAGGGAACATCCCCCTAGAGGGGTCATACAATTTTTTTGTAATTTGGGACATACTCTGGCAAGAGGCCTGGCTAGGGCTCCTCGATGACAGGTGTCCCACTGGTCGTCCACTGCATGTCCGTGGCTTCGATGCCCTTGTCCTCGTGAGCTGCCATCATGACACTTGCCGTCGAGGTGTGCACCTGCAAAATGGTGCCTATCACCTCCGCAACTACCAGCTGAACTGCACCTTTGACAATTTCTTATTTGCTTTCCGGGGTCTGCTCCTGCTCGAGAGTGTCCATGAGAGCTGGCTCGAATGCCTTCCCGTCAGACTGCTGGTTCCCCTCTGCGGCTTCCTGCTGATGACTGCTCGCGTGATCACTCGCAGTGAGAGGTGCGTCACTGGAATCCTCAGGGGAGGCTTCAGGGTGGTTTGCAAGAAGCTGAAGAAGGACTTACAGCCTCCCTTCCATCTGTTGAACACGAAAATGAAGGTCATCCACTCCTTCCCGAAGTTCAAAGACTAAATCGTGCAGAACGGTGAAGCTTTCGCGCAGCAAATTGGAGGAGGGCATCTTCATTTTGCTGCTGGGTCGACCGTGGTCGGTCCTTTCGTAGGGCGATTTCACTGAGGCCCCACCCGACGCAGGAGGAGGAGAGAAATTCCTGAAGGAGGAAGGTCCAAGCCAAGAGGGATGTCGCCATGAAGAGTTCAGGGTGGTGTCAATGATGGCCAGGCAGTCAAAGGCATGGGGAGCAGGGGGTCAGAGCGACGAAGCTGAGGTGGGAGATGAACCAGATGGCGAAGAGGACGTACAGGGCCTCCAAGGATGCCAGGGAGAGCCCCTGCGAGGTCGCATTCTCTGTCATGGCATGGTGAGTCCAGGCGGCTGCGGGAAGTCTGCAGAGCCAAGGTTGAGGGTGGGGAGCGGCTGGAGGGGCCAAAGGACCATGAACATAACCGCATAACCAGATTCAAACTATCGAGCGATAACACAAATGAAATGCAGCATTGCACTCTGCGTTAAGGTGGTCGAGGGAGCTCAGTTTAATGCCCCTCCCATCGACATTTAATTCAAATTAATGCCCGGGGGTGATGGCTGCAGTGGGCACGAGCTGAGCACATGGCTCCGTGCTCCGCTGGCCTCCCCTTGCCGCCTCTACGCGCCAGGTGTCGGGCTCTATCACCCCATCTGGGTGATGATCCTCATCAATTTGAAAATCAAAAGCTATTACAATTTATTCTTATTTTGGAGGAGAAATATCTTCCAATAATCTCTTAGGATCTTGGAAATTATATGACTGAATTTGAGAATCCAAAAGTTCACTATCCTTCTCAAATCTTTCAACAACTAACTTAAGAAAACAAATTTTATCCTTAGGAGAAATTTTTCTTGATTTCAAAGAATGAAACAAGGTTGTTGAAAAACTTTCATCTATTGGAAACTCTGCTAAATTATCTCTAAATTCCTTGAAAACTTCACAAGATAGAGGATTTGTCACATACCCATTCATCTTGTTTTGCAACAAATATGATCAACATGTATTGGAGTTTCCATGAATGCTCTAAAATATGGATTCTTTGAAAGTGGAGTCGCCTTGAAAACTTTGAAGCTCTGGATACTTTGAACATGGAGTCACCAAGTGAGTAATTCAGGCTTCTTGTGTCTGAGCATTGTTCACCATCATTAATCAGATCTGGAACTTGATACACTATTTTGGGGAAGATTCCCAGTATGGTGGCCACTATGTTAGCACTGTGTAATTTCTAAGGCTGAGAAAGAAATTGACAAAGGTAACTATTTCAACCAGCTTTGGATTTTATTCTGACCTATACAACCCGAGAGGGCTCTCTCACAACTGAAAATTACTCAAAAGATTTGGCAATTAGCTCACAGAGGTCAGATTATGGTATAAGATGGGTTTTGTTTGGTTTTAAAAAGGCTGGTAGGACAGGAATGAGAGAAAATACCATTTGGAAATGGAGTTAAGTGCTGAATATTAATGATAGTGAGTCAATAACAGATGGGTACTCTCTAAAAACAACGGCAAAATAGGCATTGTTTTTCAACAAATAATGTTTAGATGACAGCATAAAAGAGAAAAATGTAGTCCATCATAGTGAGAGAAATTAAGAATTCTCAATGTAACTTTAGAAGGAAAACATAGAAGATATAGATCACCCTCAATAGAGCACTGAATACAAATGAATTCTAAACCAGCAATCCTTTAAACATAATAAATATTTACTGTATTAATGGATCATCAAAGATGAATTCCAAACATCTACTCTCAGTTAAATACTGGAATAAATAAAAATTAATGGAAATGTGGCTTACAATAAAATACATGCTTAGAACATCATCATGATGAATCTTTGCTTGATGAGAGTATTGGGATTTGTATTAATTCATAAAGAACATTCAGGAAAATGATACAGTCCAAATAGATATCATTGGAAGCAAGTGACCCTTTTACATCAAAAGGCCTCCAAATATTTAAGATCCCACCTCCACAATAGGCTGCCAGGAGTTCAATTATTGTTGCCTATAATCATGGATATGGTTACATTAATGGAGAAAAAATCCCTAATAACTTTACTAAAAATAGTAAATCTGATTTGACAAAAGATCTTGTACCATCATAGATCTGGAGAAAAATTAGAATATGAGGTTGTGGTTAGTTGTCAGGTACATTTGGAAACCAATTTGATGGGGATTTGTTGATGATTTGTCTCTGACTTTTGTTGTTGACTATGTCTTTTGAATTATTTGCCTCCCAAAATTATGAAAAATAGGGTCCAAGGAAGTATTTTATTCTCCCACTATGAGATATTTGCGTAAAATATGGGGGAGTTTTTTTATATCATCTTATTCTGAGAAAAATCCTCTCTCAGTTTTTTTAAATTCATCTCCATTTGTTCGATGTCTTGGTTTGAAATAGATGTCTCAAACAAGAAAATCCTGAATCCTGAAAAATAGGGCTCCAAGATGATTTTGATTATCCCAATATGTAACATATATGAGAAATCTTGGAGAGGCTATTGTTATTTGGCATGTCCTAAGAAAAAACCTCTTTCGGTTTCTCAAAATCCCTCATTTTCCCAGATATCGACTTGGAAAATGACTGGTCGAAATGGGTAAAAAACAGTTTTTGGATTGTGGAAACTGGTTTTCTGAGAGGGAAAGGTGATTTTCGAGGGGGTAGAGTGGTAAGTGGTTTTAGGGGGGGTCCGAAATGACAGGAGAGTGACAAGTGGTGGGAGTAAAATCACTTTTCGGACCCCCTTCTTGTTAAAGTTCAGATGGCAGGGGGGTCTGAAATAATAGTATGATCGTTGATTGTTTTGTTATTAAAAGTGAAGTATGAAGTATGGGAGTGGGGATTTTAGAGTTAGGATAGAGTTAGTATTAGTTTATTTGTTTTTTTATTTTTTATGTTTTGTTTTTATTTCTTTTATTTATAATGTTTAGTTTTGTTTTATTTATAATGTTTTAATCTTTTTATTATTTAGTTTAGTTTGATATGCATTTTTTATTATTTTTTATGTTTTAATTTTTGTTCTTTTTAATTTTATTTGTTTTGTTTTTTTGTTTTGAATTGTTTTATTCATATTTTTTCAATTGTTTTTGTTTTTTTATTTTTTTGTTTAGTTTATTAATTATGTTGTTTTTTAATTGTTTTTTTTTTAGTTTATTAATTACGGTTTTTTTTTTTAATTAATTTATATTTATATTTATTATATGGTTTTATATATGTATTTTTATTATTATTTATGAATGTTACCTTAATACATACTATTAAATATATACAATTTAATGCCATTAAATTATTTAATTAGCATTACATTATTTAATTAATAGCTTTAACATGTATACTAATTATGGAAAATTATCATTATTTACACTATCCTTGGTATTAACCTAATCACACTAACTTAATTAATAATTATTTAAATTATTTATTTAATTATTTATTAAATTAATCGATATTTTATTTAATTATCAATCATAGGTTATCTAACTTTGTTTTATTCGAGGAAGATTGGCGAGAGAATGATGAGGTGGATGGGATGAATGGATAGGAGAGTGAGCAACGCAACAATGAATGAAGGATTGGGAAAAATGGATGGAGGGGAAAAGTCCTTCGAGGAAACTAGGCAAGCCAAGAGCTTTTGTCATGAGAGAAACAACAGATAGAAACTGAATAATCAAACTTCCTATAANAGGAGAGTGAGCAACGCAACAATGAATGAAGGATTGGGAAAAATGGATGGAGGGGAAAAGTCCTTCGAGGAAACTAGGCAAGCCAAGAGCTTTTGTCATGAGAGAAACAACAGATAGAAACTGAATAATCAAACTTCCTATAATTTATAGGACCCTAACAGGGACAAAAGATATGTGCTCATATTCATAATCATCATCGTTCAAATTTTTTTCTAGTTGTTCATCATTCTCAAACACTTGCAAATATTCCATGTTATCAGGCAGAGCAGGTCAAAATGCTCTTTCTACTTGAAAATATATTTTACTTTGTATATCATATGGGTTCAACAATGAGGTTGCCAAGGCCAATGACTCTTCCTAGTGATTCTTGTCCCTTGGAATGAAAGAAATGTTCAAGGAACTGAAAGATTCCATCAATTCGCTAACTCTTTCGAAATATAACTTAAGTCTTTCTTTCTTGATTTTATACCTCTAGGTGACCTGATTAATCACCAACTTGGAGTCGTGAGTCACAATTAGATGTTCTATTTCCATTTCTTATGCAAGGATCATCCCCTGAATCAAGGCTTCATATTCTTCCTCATTATTAGTACATGAAAATTCCAGCCCAATATCATGTGGATGTACAATATTATTTGGACTCGTGAGAACAATTCCAACTCCACTCTCATAGTTCGAACAAGCTCCATCGAATGAAATCCTCCAATAGACTTCAAACAGACATTCTTGATTTTCTGTATCTTGAACTTTCTCTAGGCTTTCATTATGTTCCATGTCTAGGATGGCATAGTTTCCAATCTCAATGTCTATATAATATTCCATTAATTCATTATCCTTATTCTTGAAAGAGAAGGGTTTCTTGGGTTCACAGGGCACCTTAATCATTTCTCCTTCTTTTCCTAACAACATCATGCAACTTCCATCGTTCATTATATATCCCTTGATCATGGACATCCAGTCTCTTCCCAGCACAACTCCATATGTCGGAGGAAGGTCTACCACAATAATACTGAAAATTGTAATAATATGAGGGGTTGTCATGATCCAAGCATCAAAGTCCTTGATTTCTCCATAAGATGGCACTTTTTCGATTGCATTTATATTTTCACCAGTTTCATAATAATTTGTGCAACTCATGCCCAATGCCTCCATGACCGCCAGTGGAATGATATTATTTGTTGCTCCAATACCAACTAAACGATTATGTAGTGCAACATCATGATTTTCAATTCAAATGTAAAAGGGAGGAATTTTACCTCTGATCTTAAAAGTTGACTGTCTCTTGCTTTGTTTTGGACTGGAAATAACAACTTCTTCTCTTTCAAATGGATCATCCAACAATTTCAAAATGTTTTCCCTTTGTTGGGGAATCTTCATCACTTTTGTAAAGGGCATAGTTATCCTTAATTTACTTAAATCCTCTATGACATTATATGTCATCTGAGTGGAGTTTGATGTCAGGTGTTTCCTTTTACTTCCAACGATATCTGTCACTTTCTCATTTTCTCCTTTCTCATTTGTTTTTTCTTTATCATTTTGGTTTTATTTTTTAGAGACATTCTTATTCATGGATCTATTTACAAATCCTCTTGTCAGGGAAGCATTTTCTTGCGAGTTGGGGTCATTGTCTCCTTCTTCAAATATATACATGGGTGTCTAGCATCCGTCCATCTGCACAGTTTTAGAAATTTCATCGAGTGAGTAATAATTCTCTTTCTCAACTATTTTCTCATCATACACATCATCCAAAACAGTTGCATTGGGAGTAGGCTTCCTGGGAGCCCTTGGTCTTTGCATATTATCTATGTTTTCAAAACTCACTCTGTTTTCTTGGGGAGGGTTCCTTCTTTTCTATGGGACTGGCATTCTTGGATTTGCACATAATTATCTCCCCTTCTTAGTATGGTTATATCGTTCTTCATTTGCTTGATAGTTCTATTCATCTGTGCAATTTTGATTATTTTCTTACTTTCTTATGCGGCCACAGGATCTACCATTACATATGGTATGGTTTCCTTGAAAAATCCTCCTCCTATTTTTTTTTTGAGTTGGTCATGGCTTGAATTATTCATTATTTCTTGAACTAGAGGATCCTTTATTATCAATACTTAATCCTCCCAACTACCTTTGTACTTTTCCCAGTATAATGTCAGGGTCAGCACCCATTTCAATCACAATTTATTCCATCTCAGTGGCTTTTGTCACTGCCTCCTCCAAGGTATCCATTTGGGATGTTCTTATAGAATATTTCAAATTCAGGGGAAATGCATTCTTATAACAACCAAGAATGACTAGGTCATTCGGCCTTTCAACTTCTATAATATTACTCAAGGTTTTATTGAACCTGAGATTAAAATCTCATATCCTTTCATTCTTCCTCAAACCACTCTCGGTGAAATCAATGAGAAGGGTATGATAAAAAAATTGATGGGAGAGCATAGTCAGGAACATGTCTTTGAGGTCATTAAAAGAGAGAATTGATCTATTGGGAAATGTCGTATACCATTCATACGCTCTTCCTAATAAGGTTTGCAGAAATAACCTTACCATGACATCTCCATACTCAACACGGTGAAAATCACAAACATCAAGAAATAAGTGTAGATGTCTCTTTGCATCGATTGCTTCATCTCCAGAAAATTCCTTTAGGGTTCCCTTAGGGAGTACAAGGAGATCATGTTGCTCACCTAGAAGATTCAAAGGAGAATCTTTTATTCTTTGTCTATTTTCAAACCTTAAGTTTTCTTGATTTCTTGCAACATCTCTTCCACCTCCTTGTCTCTCCTCATGATGCTCATCTCAGGGTTGTTCATTTCTTTCTTCCATATCCAAAAAGATTCCAGGAATATACTTTTTACTTATAAGAATAAAGAGTTTCTTTATTTTGATTTTGTTAATGAGTCCCTCGTATTCGTCCAACCTCAATATCGACCTTTATATTGTGCTTCTCTCTTTATCCTTTGATTTATTCGGTCTTGTCGCTCATCTCTCCTCTGTCTCCATAGGATTTCTCTTGCTTCTTCTTGGACTAAGATCTGTTAGGACCTTTCTAACTCTTCTTAGGTCTCATCTTTTGTTATTACCAGATTGTATAACTTATATAATATGGTTTTTTTATTGTTCCATTCAATTTCTAAGTGGGGCTGATCAACTTGGGGAAAAGTCATATATTTTTCAAAAAATCTAGACCAAGTTCTAAATTTCAGTTCATTCCCCAGTATGGTCGCCAAAAATGTTGACGCTTGAATCCATTAGGACCGAAGCAAAAACCTCATGAGGATGTAAATCCCCCTGCATTTTTATAGAGGTGCTACTCCTCTTTATATTTTGTTGGGAATTCTAGGTATTCAAAATGTGGGACTTGGTAGAACTCCATCGTAGTAATTCAAAGAAATATAAATATTGCAAGAAAATAGAAGGAAAATATTTTGTTTTCTTTTAAAATAAAGTTCATGATAAAGGACTAGGAACCGAGCACATTCACACATTTAAATAAAATAAGAATAGTTTCCTGACATCCATCATAGTTTGACTAAAGATTACTAATCACATAAAAATAAAAAGAATATGATTTGCATGCATAATAGAACTTTAATAGAGTGAACATGCGCAACTCAAATAAATATAGTGATATATCAACCTCAAATACTTTTTATTCAAAACTCTATGTTACAAAGTATAGACGAGATTCTTCCCAAAGTAGCTCTCTTGAAATTTCTAAAAAATATATAATCTGTTACATATTATTTTAAATTTAGAATGTGTTTGTCTTAAATACTGGTATTGGGGAGAGACCATCTTCCTTCCACAAGAATTAATCTTGCAGAAGGAAGATGGTGGGCAGTAAAATAACAAAAAGACTATGGTCTCTCGTATCTTCACTTTCTTGCGGGTGTCCTTTTATTGTCTTCATTAATGGTTACATGAACCATCTCAACTATTTCTTGCCCCTCAGTGGTCAATTTGTCGATAGCTTTATTAGACCATTATTCAATACAAATTTTCATTTGTGCTACGTTGATTTCATGTCGGATTTTGATGTTGAACAACTCTCCCTCCAAGTCTCTTGGACCAAGCGAAATTCCATGTAGTGCTTCTTCAATGTCCTGATTTTTCACGGAGTAGTCCACTAGGAAATTGTCTATGTCATCCTCATCATATTCAATTATACCATACAACTTTTCAACTGACAATCCTTTAAAGATCTCAACTTGCTCGTCAAACTGTTTCTTTGTTAGGAACAACAAGTTGAGGATTAATTTTGGATATTGGACTTTGTTAGTGCTTCCAACTAGGTCCACCTCTATTAGCCTTTTTAATAGTTCTTCTCTCCTTGATATAGCTTGGTTGCACACTTGAACAATGTTATTCAATTTTTTTATCTTTTCTTTCTAGCACACGTTTAACTATTTGATCTAACTTTGAGAGGGAATATCCTCCTCTCTTCTCTTTAATTTTGTCATGTTGGAAACTTAATACCAAAGGGTACTAAGACATCAAGGTAAAAACATTCTTCATTGTTTATGTCGGATTTCAAATACTCATGGAAGGCATGCGCCCTTGAGCCAAAAGAAACCTTGTTTTTCAAAATTTCCCAAGCCTCTGTGATCAATTCCATTATTTTCTTAATATTTCTCTCCACATAGCTCCTATCTTATGTAATTAATCTTGAGGATCCTTTTAATTTAGCAGCAGGCGTGGTGGGTCCAACAATTTTCAAAGGACTGGAAATAAGTGGAAGAGGCATTAATGTCTCTTCCATTTTCTTGATCCTTTCTTTTAACTTCATTTTTTCCACTTCAAGACCAACAATGGATTCATCTAGTGCATCGTTGATTGCTCTGTGAATTATAGAAATCTGGGAAGGTCTCATATCTCTTAGGTCAACCTCTAAATGAGATTTTCCTTTCTTATTCTTCACATCACTTTTCTCAATAATTATTTTCTTGGATTCCCTGTCAAAGACAATGCTCTAAAAAGAAAATGACTCTTCTTCATTGAATGTCTCATTCTTAATGATTTCCAATGATGGATTATGGTGGGTCAGGTTCCCTGACTTATCCAATGGGGGAAACATTTTCTTGATGTCTGCCTCGATATCCATATATTCAAGTTAGAAGTTGTTGATGTCACTCTCTATGTGTTGCTCTTCTTCCTCTTGCATGACATTTTTCCTCTTTTTTATTAGAGGAAGATTGTGGAACCTCTCAATTTTTCCCAGAGGGGGATTCTTTTCTCCTCTGCCACCTGAACTATTCTTGGTCACTTTTCTAGATGGGTGGGCCACTAGAGCATTGCTCCAAGATGTTGTAGTATTAAGACTAACAATTGGGGATTGGTCACTCTTCTTGTTGAGACCCTTTCATTTATGCTTGTAAAATTCATTGGTACTGATTATCGTTTCCAATTCACCAACATTATGAGTAGGAGTGCCTAAGTTGTTATCTTCTTCTTCATTTAGAACAATATGTAAAAATGAATTGTTCAATCCCACTGGTATCATATGTTCCACAAAAATTCTGTTAGGGTCAAACCCTTTTATATTTTTAGCATATTTGAGATTCAGATTGTGGAAGTGGTTTGAAAATTCATTGATTTTATTTATATTTTTGAATATAAAGTTCCCAATTTCCCAAGGCAAGGGTATGAATTTCTTTTTCCATCTCTCATGAAAAAAGTGCATCCATAAATTATATTTCCTGAGGACTTATGTAATAAACATTCTATCAGATATATGGCATGGAAGAAAGGAGAGATTTTCCTTAGAACCAAAAATCCTAATAACATTGTAATTTTCCATTTTCTCCAACATCCCCTTTTTATCCAGGAATTTACTTTCCTGGTTGGATATTCTGGGGGTATCTTTTCCAAACAACAATCCTTTAAAAATTGAGACAAAATCATTGAAAAATTCATAGAAATGCAAAGACAATTTGTGTCTCCACAACACTTGGTACTAGAAGGTAACTAGGTCAAATTCCCAGTTCACCCTCTTATAGATAGACAATTTGGGAAATTGACAGAAATATGTGATCGCTAATGCCAAAAAAGAATCCATAAAAAAATTCTTATCTTTTTTTTACTGTGACAATTGGGAAGAGATTTCAATGGAAATTAGTTTTCCCCAATCGAAAATGGATTTATCTTTGACAGTAAAATATAAGATATAAAGAGTCATACGGGAAATGTTGTCTATACTTTCTTGGCCTATCACACTAGTGAATAACCAAGTAATTTCCCAAAAGGGTTTTTTGAACGAGTCGACCTGTAATCTGATAATGTCTTCAAGAATGATCGCGGGATTCTCTAAGAACTTAGGCAAGAGGTCCAGGCTATTTTCATTCTTTTAAGGAAATAATTGCAATCCTCTCCTTTGAAAGTAAGTGTTGGTTCAAGGATAGTCAACATCTTATGGAACACTTGAGGTTAAAGAGAGATAGGAGAATGGTCTTGAAGTTGAATAATCTAGTAACTTGGTATATATTTATCAACGCACGATGCAACCAGTTCCTTGCAATCAAAACCTCAGGGACACACCCTACACAAGCAATTTGAGACATCCAAATCAATTCCTTCTATGATAAATGGAATGAATAGTAAGAATATTCTCTAGACCACTGAAAATTTTGGTCCTCATGCCAAAAAAATTCAAAGTATCACCGTAGAACTATTGTCGAGTTGATGCAGCCATAATTTGATTAGAGTGTTCCTTTAATCTAGATAATATTTGCAATGGGTGCTTGAGAGAGATAACAATAATACAATATTCGTCAAATTGTTCTTTAATGTGGTTTTAATAAGAAATTTGCTTGAGCCCTTCGCTTATTAATGATGATATTTATGAAACCTGCATGATGAGTTAGTAGAATTAAACCATTCTTAAATTTGTATTGGGAAAAAAATGAGGATTGTAGGGACGAACGAGAGTGATTAGGATTTGGGAATTTCTGTTAACCCGCCAACTTGCAGTTGCGAAAGGTTGAAAATAAGATAAGTGTTGTAATGCAGTCGATAGGACTCAATAAAGAGAGATGAGATACTTAGGAGATAGGTGAGTCTGATGTTCATAATCTAGATAGTGGATTTATGCATGAAAAATGGATATCACGGAACTTGGAACATGAAAGGTTGAACACGTGAACTCGTGGCTGCAGAAACGGTTAAGTATAGAATAATACAGTAGTCGGTCAGACTCATCATATGGGAGTATAGATGGAAATGAAAATCCGTGAGTCTGCCAACTCATGAACCAGCCGCTTTGAAAAATTACTAAGTATAGTAACTAGAAAGGGAAAAATAGAGGGGAGAAACGAAAAAGGGGAATTTAGGTAAGTACAGAAGAGGGAAAAGAAAAAGGAAAATAATAAGTTGGGAAAATGGAAAGGGGAGGGAAACTTGGAAATGGGAAATTGTCTCAACAGGTTCAATAATTTATTTTCTTCACACCTCCTCAAATAACAGATCTCCAACAATAATATCAAATTCAGGAGTCTCAGTTGTACTAAAGATAATGGAATTAACTGGTTGATCCCGAGATTCCAGCAATGAAGATAAGAGTGTAACTGCCTTATATTCATCACCGGGTTTAACATCCATACTATTCAACTAGAAAATAAGATCATTAAACACATTCAAATTATCTACAATTTCTATGCCTTCTCTCATTTTTAAACTATATAGTTGCCTCTTCAGATAGATCTGAATTATCAAGGAATTTTTCATACAAGGACTTTCCATCCTGCTCCATAAGTCTATTGTCATTTATTTTCCAATAATGTTTAACAAGACATCATAAACAAGACATAATGGAATTTTTCTAAGGGCTCTAACATCCAAGTATTCCCAATATTCACTAGTCATAGAGGCAGGGTTTTCCCTCTTTCCATCTAAATCCTTATGCAACCCTTGTTGTACTAAAAATTATCGCATTTTAAGTTTCCACAATTGAAAATTATTTTTACCATTACATTTTTCAATCTCAAATTTACCACTTGTCACCTTTGCCATTAATTTTGCATGGGCTCTAGCTCTCAGAATCTCAATTTTGATTTTGAAAAATATATAGATCCACTAAAAAATATGTGACTATATGTATATATATATTCCATAAAAAAATATTTTAAAAGACTCCATACCACTTAAATAATATTTAAACACACACAAAGACACACACACACACACACATATATTCCTCCTT